>CM035434.1:43354116-43659116 GCA_020310875.1 Ceratopteris richardii
TGTGTGTGTGTGTATGTATGTGAGTGTGTGTGTGTGTGTGTGTATATGTGCATATGCATGCATGCATATGCATGAATATGTGTATGTGAGTATGCAATATATATGTGAGTATGTAAGATGCATGTGTGTATGTAATATATGCTTGTGTGTATGTAATATTGTATGTGTATGTATGTGTATGTATGTGTGTGTATGTATGTGTGTGTATGTATGTGTGTGAATGTATGTATGCATATGTTTGTGTATGTATATATGTATGTGTGTGTACGTATGTGTGTGAATGTATGTATATGCATGTGTATATGTGTGTGTATGTATGCATGTGTGTATATGTGTGTGTATGTATGCTGTGTGTACATATGTGTGTGAATGTATGTATATGCATGTGTATATGTGTGTATGTATGAATGAATGTATATATATATATATATATATATATATATATATATATATATATATATATATATATATATATATATATATATATATATATATATATATATATATATATATATGTGTGTGTGTGTGTGTGTGTGTGTGTGTGTGTGTGTGTATACATATGTGTGTGAATGTATGTATGCATATGTTTGTGTATGTATGTGTGTGAATGTATGTATGCACTTCCGTACTACAAGCGACACCATTTGAGTCTAGCAATAGGGGGATCGATTCCTTGTTTTTTTTCCTTTTAAGGATGTTGCACATCTCTTTGGTAGGCTTGTCGGCTTTGCCAAACCACCACTCCTTAAAGAATATTTGCAAATTTTTCCTTTGTATTTCTTCCTCCTTTCTCAGTAGCGCTCTGATTCTTCGTAGACCCTTCTGGGATTGATCTTTTCCTTTGTTCACTTCCTCTTCGAGTCTCCAGAGTCTATGATATAGGGCTTCTCTGTGCCATGTTGAACACTCTATAGCATCTTTGTGGTTCTAATCATGATCTACCGTGACTTGTCGACCGCACATCTCCAGCTCTTGGCTGGGGACGAGCAGGAAGTGAAAGCCTCCTTCCACACTACGAGGATTTCTTAATGGGTGGCGGGGAGACAGAAGGAAGTCGAGCAAGCATGAAACCAAGGAGCCTTACGGGTTTTGGAAAGACGTTGGAATGAGATAATGATCGGGTAGTGATCAGAGATAGCGAGGTCGGTGTATTGTGAGAGGGAAGGATGACCCCACTAATTGATGATGCTCTGAGCAATGTAGCTTCGATCGAGTCTAGCTTTCCTCAGGTCGTCACCCGCTTGGATATTTGACCAAGAAAAGCCATTCGAGTCTTTGAATTCAACCAGATCCAAGTGCAGTTTGGTTTTGTCCCAGTTTTCTTTCTCTTGATTGTCGATAATCCAGCCCTTGACATTCCATCTGTCTGCACGGTCCTCCACTATATTGAAGTCACTACAAATTAGCACGTTGTGGGGGAGCGAGTCCAAGGAGGCCCAGATGTTCAGTCTCTCTTGCTCCTCGTTAGGGGCGTACATAGAAACTAAAGTAAATCGAAAAGGGGCACCAAAGGAAACGGCAATCCATCTATGGCTCTCATCTTCAATGTAGTTCTCAAGCTTTTCAAACTAGAATTGATTTATACCAATTGCCATCCCACCAGACCCCCGAGGCTACGATGTCGAGATCCAAACATGGGTCGGGGAAACATGTCTAAGACGTTTTTGGAGGTATACTCCATCAATTTTAGTCTCTTGAATACAGAAAAATTCAGGGTTTAGGTTAATGTCATAAAGCCATTGACCAATGATGATCGCTCTTGAGGGGTTTGTCACCCGCTTGCATTTAACGAGATGATGATCATTCTCGTACACTACCCTCTTTGTGGGAGGGCGCCTTATCCTTTCTCTTTTTGGATTCGTCTTTCTTTTTCATAGGGAGGGGATCCTGACTTAGCAATTTGTTCTTGTGGGGGCTTTTCCAGGGTATCTCAATAGGTTGTTTTCCCTTGTGGGAGGCCTCCTGTTGGAATGAGCAAGAAACTGCTATCGGAATCGTCAACCCAATGATGAAACTTTCACTATCCATGTTGTCTTCATTGCTGGTGGTAAACCCATCTTCTTTGCTTGTGGTGTAGCCCTCTTGATTGATTTCTTTGTTGTCAAGGATCTCTAGGCCTTTCTTGCTAGTATCCACCTCAAACTCGTTCCCCACAACAGCAATTTTGAAATTATGGTTGCATCTACTCATCACGATTGATTTATATAGGTTATGTTTCTCATTCGTCAACAAGTATGTTGAGCGTATGAATTCTATGATTTCCATGATCCCATGAAATCACACTAGAACCATGCATGCCTCCAAAATGATTTTTTCTGCACTTTTGATAGACTGAGGGTGCTTTATAATCTACAAACAAAGGCACTAAAAACAAAATTACCGATCATACTTACATGCTGGCTCTCTTCTCCTATCTCTTTTACTTTGAATACAATTTTTCATCAATGTTGTTCATTTGTTCTTTCTTTCATCAATGTTCAAAATTTTGGAATGTAAAAACTTTTTAAGTGTTTACTAGCAATTGGTTTTCTTTTCAAAATGGAAGTTCGGCAATAGCCTACCCTCCCAGACTTTAGTTAATAAAGAAAACAGTTGTACATGTGAACGAGCTTAGTACCCATGGGACCCCCCGAATCCCACAAAGCAGGGGAAGATCAAACAATTTAGAGATCTCTACAAAGAAGGTAGATCACCCTCTCGTCCCCTTCATGTGGGGCCCACTTGCTTTTAATCTTATTATTCTCTAGGAAAAGCACTCTATGATGTCTAAAAGGAGGGGTTTCTTACAATTTGAAATTCTTTTTCCTAACAGGAAAAGCGACTTTTCTAACAACCATTCTTTAGGAGGGCTTCCAAAATTGGCAACACATCTCTCCTTCCAGATCTTCAAGAGAGTTTCACCTCTAATCGCATTCCACAAAGATGAGGAACATCCGATCTCTTCACCCAACAATGCTTGCTTCCAAAGGATTCGTCCCTTAAACTGCAAGATATTCTCAAGTGTTTACCAGACTAACATTGTCTTGGGCACAAGAAGAAGAGGTGCCCTAAGTCCTTGTTGCCACTTAAGCATCTTTTGCACCATGGGGGTAATCTGCAAATTCTGCTAACCTTTGCATTGGTCCAAATTCCCCAGTGGAGGATTTGCCACATAAGCACCAACTTTTTTATCTCGATGAGTGGATGCCAAAGTGACTGGAACTTAAACTCCCATCGCAAGTTCAACCAATTAGGAAACCACTTCATATTAAGCATGACATGGAGGTCCAAATTCTTCTTGAATCTCAGAATTTTGTCAAGGCTATTACCATTGAACCGTCTAAGGCCCTCATGGTGGAGAGGGTCCTAGGATCTTGATTCCAAAGATGTTTCAACAAACACAAGCCTTTGTTCCAAAGTTTCTTAGCTTTATGGAGGTTCCATGTCTCCACACCTCTGATACCCTTGATATGGAACCAGACTGAATCATTATTTCTAATACCGGCCACCCACCGCCAATCCTCACTTATCCAAACAAATTGTTTGACCTTATTCCAACTCTTCCACAATGAGCAAGCGAAATCCGGGCCATGTGAAGAAACTGAAAAAGGGGAGAAGAGCACGGTGAGGAGGCCGAGGTCCTTCCATCCTGGGAGGCCCACAAGCTTAAGATCACTACTATTCCTAATAAAAAGCTTAGCCCAAGAGGTTTCACTGTTGCTCCATGCCTTAATTAACCATTTTGCAGCTTATTGGCCAAGCCTTCGATGTCAAGAATGCCCAAACCACCTTGATCTTTTTGGCTAATGCAAGTAGTCCATTTAATTTTGGGATTCCCCTTATGTTGGGGTCACTGAAGAGAAATTTTCTATAGATCCTTTCTAGTTTAACAATTTCTTGGTCTTTTAGTCTCCAACAAGAGAAAGTAAATAGTTGAAGAAATCAAGAACATGTTAATCACCATGGCCCTTCCCTTGAGGTTGATTTGCATACCTTTCTAGTAGGCCAATTTGTTGTCAAGCTTTGAGAGAACCCAGTTCCATCATTGGCCCATTGATACATCAAATCCCATCGGAATACCTAACAAGCGGAAGATTTTCCTACTAGGAATTAGCTGACAGCCTTGCTCCACAAGAAATTGGGTTTGGTGTCCCATAACCACCCTGAAAGCAGTTTTAGAGTGGTTTATTTTGGATCCTAAAGTCACACAAAATGTGTTTAGGCATCTCCAAGAATTATCAATGCTGGTCATATCGTTATGTACAAAGGCATTCGTGTCATCAGCAAACAATCTCATGAGCATCTGTTTTTTATTGAGATGGAGGGAAAGGCCATGAATCTGGCCCAAGCCAGCATAATGGTTCATAAGGTAGCTAAGACCATCAACAGCAATAGCAAAGAGGAGAGGGGCCAAGGGGCAACCTTGCCTGATAGAGCGTTTTAGTCTAGTAGCTTGAGAAAGTTGTCCGTTGATGTTTATATGAGCCGATGCATTCCTCAGCAAAGTCAAAACCATCTTCGTGAACTTGTGACCAAAACCAAGGTCTTTCAGAGATTGGAGAAGGAAGTCCCACTCAATCCTATCATAGGCTTTGTCTAAAGTCAATCTTCATAAAGATTACATCTTGAGCAAATTCTTTAGCAAAATCTAGATCTTCTAAGACATCAATGATAGCTTCCAAGATGGACCTCCCCTTGATGAAAACTTTTTTATATTCATTCAATCAATTTTGTAAGTGGCAGGCAGTTCTATTAGCAATAACTTGAGCAAAGATCTTGTAATATGTTTGTAACATTATAATTGGGTTCTCTACCTATTGGGATATGGGGAGTTTGCACTGGAGTACACGTATGGGCTTGCCCCCCTAAAGTAAGTTTACAGCATGGTAAACACCTCCCTTAGGAGGTGATAAGCCATGAGAGAGTTCTCGAGGGAATACATCCCTATATGCATGCAAAAAACTTTTAAATTTAATTAAACATTAAAAAAACTCGGAGTCAAAACATAACAAACTCTATTTTTTTAACTTGAGTGTTTACATAAGAAAGAAGAAAAAAAAGTGTTGCTTCTTGATCATTTACAAAAGTTTAGTAAGTTCTATGAACAAAACCAAAGGAGTACACAATACATCATTTTCACTTCAAATGAGATACATGACTCCATTCTTAGTGAATTACAAAGTGTCGTTGCGATAACTACGAGTGAGTGAAGGTCCTTGGATCCAATGTGATTCTCTACCCAAGAGGAAATCCGTACGATCCATGTTCATTATTTAAAAATCAAATGTATTAAACCTTGGATCTCAACCTCAAGAATGGAAACCATAGTATCTCAAACTTCTTTATCGTGACCTTGAATAATGGACATTACATACTCATGAGGTGATGGTTTTTAAGGTAATCAAATTCTCTTCACCATGGAGTAGTTTAGAAAATTTTGTTTTAACACATTCATCAACCATGGCGTGTGCTCTCTGCGTAGCCACAATCCCATGCAACTTAACAAGATTGTGAGGTCCAAACTTAGGAGTCCACATCATAGTTTTTAAGTTCCATTCATGAGAAACATCTTGATGTAACACCTCAAATTTTTAATACATGACTTTTACACAATTCTACACTTTCTATTATGTGCACTTGTTTTCCCTTTACCTTTGTCTTCCTTGGTGGTTCTTGATTCTACCACAAGCTTGCAACATTGGCGTTGGTAACTAGGCTTCATGCATTTGAAATAAAATATATCCTTCATGTCTTTATTAAGAGTTTCAGGTGCCAAACAAGGTTGGGGAACCTTAGAATTATTTGAGGGATAGTTGTTTTCATTTTGTTTACGTTTAGATGAAATTGACCCACTAGAGAAGCATTTTGTTCTTTTAAGTGATCGTCATACATTTGCACTACTTGAATAACATCTTCCAAAGTCTTAGGAGCCCTCTCTTTAGCTAAGCTTATAGCAAATCCATGTACTTTATGGAAATTATCAACGTTTTGCAACGTAAGAGCAATATCCCTGTACTTGGAAACATGACTAGATAGAGGTTTACCTCTTTGGAAGATATTATTCAATTCTTCCTAATATGTTTCCTCTTCATTTTGTGGTAAAAATTATTTTTTGAAGAGTTCTTGGAACCGATTCCAAATGGTAGGATCTTGGTTTGATTCAGCCAAGCTCATCCACCATTTGTATGCTCTTTAGGACTAGGTTCACCTTGAACTTCCAAGGTTTGGGACTCATTTTGAATAGGATTAACCCCGACTTGACTAATTTGATTCAATATTTCCTCCCTTCCTTATCTTGAAGCAAGCTTAGGCTCCCTCCCATATGATTTGGGATTTCATCCATAGAGGTCCACATTTTGGCTATTGTTAGGGGAGCACTAGATTGTGCTCTCCGACTACAATAAACAAGATTTTAGAAATAAACTTTAGATTACAAGAATACCCACATAGGGAAAATAGTACAGGAATATGTAGCTGATACAAGAAGTCCCACAACCAAGGACTATAGGTATAGATAACTCAGCTAGAGATGATACAGGAGATCCGACAACCCGGGATTGTAAGTATGGAACAAGATCTCTGGATTACAAGAACTCCCTTCTAGGAGATGAACTAGATACAAGAAAGAACTCGACAAGATCTCGTACTATGAGATTACAAGAGGACAAGACTAGATGTCCATGATACAAGACTAGACAGGACTGGGACAAGGAACAAGACAAGAACAGGAACTGGAACTTGGAGAGTACTTACTTGGCGGTCAGGACTCCTTGAGCCCCAAGACTGGTATTGGCAAGACTGAGAATGAATGTGGCCAACCCCTCCTTATATAGGTTTTCCAAGGGCGGCTCAAGGGCAGTTACGAATTGATGATGTCATCAATTCAAAGCATGGTCTTTGGATGTCAGATACAAGCAAGAAGATAGTCGTTCTTAGGGTTTTGGCACATTCTAGACGCAATGGAAGCATTGGTTTCCCCTAATTCTGAACCAATCATGAGATATAGGATTCACATGGAATCTGAGATTCAGGATGGTTTCCTTTGTCCATGACATCACCTCCCCCTCAAGCAACGAGTTCCACGAGGAGCGGTCATGTTCTCTGGTCTTGGCTTCATTGGATTTCTCTTATGGAATTCTTGAACCTTGATTGGTGCTCTTTGAAGATTTTCTGCAGGCTCCCAAATACGATCACTAATGTCATACCCTTTCTAATGAATAAGGTATTCCAAATCTTCCTTGGGATATTCTTGAATCTAGGACATGCTCGACTTCAAATTCTTCATGATCATCAATCTCGATAGGTGGTGGACTAGTTCTCTCCCCCCTCAATGGTGAAATCTGATATGGTTCCAACATGGATACATGGAAAACTGGATGTATTCTCATGGTACTTGGTAGTTGGAGCTTGAAGGTGACTGGATTAATCTTGGACAAGATGGCGAATGGAACAAATCTTTGATGATCTAACTTTGCACAAGGCCTTGAAGTTTGCAAATTGCGTCTGAGTAACCATTCTTTATCTCCAATTTGCTATGATGGGTTTTGAACATGATGTTGATCTGCATAGTACTTATATTGTTCTTGAGCTTTACGGATCTCTTCCTTGAGTTCTTTATGAATGTCCATTAGGTACTGGGCCTTTTCTCTGGCAGTTGGGTTCTTGACATGATTTGAGAGTTTTATATCCATCCTTGGATGTTGTCCATAATTTGCAAAGAAGGGAGCCTGCTTAGTAGATGCATGAACACTATTGTTATAAGCAAACTTTGCAAATGGTAAAAGCTCAAACCAGTCATTTTGATGATAGTTCTTGGTGCAACAGAGATATTGCTCCAGGACTTGATTCACCCATTCTATTTGTCCATCAGTCTGTGGACGATTTGCTGTAGATAGTTTAACTTGAACACCAAGGAGCTTGCAAAGACTGTTCTAGAAGCTGGATATGAACTGTGGACCTCGATCACTGACAATATCATCAGGCAATCCACGAAGCCTAAATATGTACCTAAGAAAAAGTCTAGTAGTGGCTGCACCTGTGATTGTGTTGGTAGTTGGAATGAAGTGTGCCATCTTTGTAAATCTATCCACAATAACAAGAATGGCATCATACTTATCTGACTTTGGTAGATCTGTGATGAAATCCATAGACAATGAAGCCCATGGCCTTTATGGAATAGGTAGAGGTTGCAAGAGGCCATGAGGTTTATGTCGCGGTACCTTAGATCTATTGCAAGTATCATAGGTTCCGATATATTCTTTGACTTCCTTCCACATCTGAGGCCACCAAAAGTCCCTTGATATGAGTTCTATTGTTTTATTCACTCCAAAATGTCTTGCTACAAGGTTGTCATGGCGTTGTTGAAGTACTTGGATCCTAGGCTTTCCTAGAAGGACATAGAGTAGGTTCTTATAGAGTAGTAACCCATCCTTTTCTTGAAATTCATTTACTTCTTGAAATTTTCCTTCTTGAGCTTTCTGCTTAATGTTACAAAAGAATTCATCCTGTGGTTGATTCTCACAGATCAAATGATTCAAGGCTGAATCTTCACGATGGCTTGAAGAGATAGCTGCTAACTGGAGATGCTCAGGCTTGAGTAATACACTGGCTTGTTGATCAAAGCCTCTTCACCCTTCTTTGGTGCAAGGTAAGATCTTCTAGAAAGGGCATCTAACTGACATTGTTGACGTCCTAGATGGTATGTGATGACAAAGTCAAATCTGGATAGAAAGTTACAAATCTGGATTGCCTTCTATTGAGGATGCGAGTGGTCATAAAATACTCTAAGTTCTTGTGATCTGTATACACAGTAACTTTGTGAGTTGCTCCTTCTAGATGGTGATGCCAAGTATCAAATGTGTCTATTATGGCAAGAAGTTCTTTATCATGGATTTCATAATTAATTTTTGGAGGGGAAAATTTCCTTGAATGATATGCAACTGGATGTAGGTGTCCATCATCTCCATATTGGGATAGAATGGCCCCTAGGGCAAAGTTTGATGCATCTGTTTCTAGGAAGAAGGTTTTGCTCGAATCAAGATGAACTAGGATTGGGGCAGTCGTGAATGCTGATTTCAAGGTCTGAAAGGCTTTTTCTGCTTCTTCAGTCCATGAAAATTTTGAGTTTCCTATAATATTGGTAAGAGATGTCACAATCTTGGAGTAATCTCTAATGAATATCCTATAAAAATTGGCAAACCCTAGAAAACATTGTACATCTCGAACACACGAAGGTGGTTGCCAATCAAGGATTGTCTTGATCTTCTTAGGGTCCATAAAGATTCCTTTCTCTGATACAATGTACCCTAAAAACTCCACTTCTGTCTGATGGAAGTAGCACTTCTCCAATTTTGCATATAACCCTTTTTCTCTTGATTTCTCTAGGACTATCTTTACATGAAATTCATGATCTTCTAGATTTTTGGAGAATATCAAGATATCATCAAGATATATTACCACAAAATCATCTAAATACTCTCGAAAGATATCATTCATCATATGTTGAAAGACTGCTGGAGCATTTGTGAGACCAAATGGCATAACTACATATTCGAAGTGTACATACCTTGTTCGGAATGTTGTCTTCCATTCATCTCCTTCTCTGATCTTGACAAGATTGTATGCTCCTCGAAGGTCAATCTTAGTGAAGAACTTTGCTTTTTTGAGGCATCCCAAGAGCTCTGATATAAATGGTAGAGGATATCTGTTCTTTATTGTGACTTTATTCAAACCACGATAGTCCACACACATTCGAAGAGTTCTATCTTTCTTCTTTACAAATAGGATAGGGGCTCTTGTAGGAGACTTCGAGTGTTTGATAAACCCCTTGGCTAGATTCTCATCAATATTCTTACGTAATTCTGTAAGTTCCTCTGGGGATAGTCTATAGATTGGCCCGAAGGGTGGTTGTGCTCCCTCTTGAAGTTTTATGGCACAATCATAAGGTCTATGCCTGGGAGCATATCTGCATTCTTTTTTTCAAAGACATCTTCAAACTCTGGGTATTGGCCAGGTAGCTTCATTGAATCATCTTTCTTGGGCTCTTGAGTTGGTATGGCATAGAGCATATACGTCGGTTCCTTCCTTACTAAATGCATGAAGGCTTTGGCTCCAACATATTTCCGGTTCTTCTGGATATCTCGACAGGTGATTTTATTATTCTCCCAATTAATTTCTGGGTTATGTTTCTTTAACCATGAAATTCCAATGATAACCATGTTTACTGGACTTGATATTACATTGAAACATATGTGTGAATCATGGTCAGTACTCTTAGTGGTATGGTTTCCATGGTTATATTCCTTGATGCTAGAGGCCATCCATCTACTACTTTAGCTACTACTGGTTTGTCATTCCGAAGTACTGGAATTCCATGTTTCTTAACAAGTCCCTCATCAATGAAACATGAGGAGGCTCCTGAATCTACCAGAGCTAGAAGGCAAAGGGTCTTCTTAGACATGATTAACTTGACAGGGGCAAGACATGTTTCTACGAGTGTGGTTGGAATTAGGAGACCCTTTCTTATATCATAGTCCGACTGTATGGTCTCTTTTACAACTGGACTTCTTCGTTTCCCTACTCTACAAGGGTGGCTATGACTTTGGAGTTCGTTCTCTTGTTGGGACAATTAACTGCAATATGGACAGGGTTTCCCCAATACAAGCATAACTTGTTATCCCTCCTTCTTTATTTCTCTTGTGATGTTAGAGGCTTGAACCTAGTTACATCTATCTGCATAGGTTCGGGCATAGACTCATCTCTAGGAGTGGGCTGGAAGGGTTTCCATTGGCGAGGTCTTCCTTCTACTTGGTTTTCTTGTTTCCTTTCAAAAAGGCGGTTATCACATTGAATAGCTTGGTTGATGTATTCATTCAATGTCTTAATCTTTGGCATCGTGATTAGAAAGTCCTTCACATCATCTATTAGGCCCCATCTAAATTGGCTTATGAAATAATCTTCGTGCCAAGTGAGGTCACATATCAACTACCTAAATTCTGATGCATAGGTAGAGGCAGGGCGGTTACCTTGACGTAGCTTCCAAAGTTTTGTTTCTGCCACTCGACTCGTGTTTGCATCTCCAAATGTGGTGATGAGCTCTCCAAGAAATCCCTCATAGTCATGAAGTACGGCCATATCCTTCTCCAAGATTAGGGTGAAACATGAAAAAGCTTGACCATAGAGCAAGGTTCCAATGAAACCGACCTTGGATGCATCATCAGGGTATCTATCAGGCTGCATATGGATGTACAATTTGACTTGTTACAAGAATCCTCGAAACTTTGTGCGATCACCATCAAACTTTTCTGGCATGCAGATCTTGGGTTCCCTCATGAAGGATGTACTAGGTCGTTGATTTACTTGCATACTCCCTTGATTAGTCTGAAGAATCCCGATTCGTTCTTGTGATTCTTGGAGGAGTGCACCTACATGCACTAGATGTCCCATCTCGACTTGTGTCTGTCGATGAGTTAGGTCTTCGACTTGTTGTTGGAGACTTTAAAGTGTTGCTACAACCTGTTCATAAGCATTCTCCATGATGACTAGTCTTGGATAGAATCTAGTCTTGCCAAAATGTTAGGGGAGCACTAGATTTTAGAAATACACCTTAGATTACAAGAATACCCACATAGGGAAAATAGTACAAGAATATGTAGCTGATACAAGAAGTCCCACAACCCGGGACTATAGGTATAGATAACTCAGCTAGAGATGATACAGGAGATCCCACAACCCGGGATCGTAAGTATGGAACAAGATCTCTGGATTACAAGAACTCCCTTCTGGGAGATGAACTAGATACAAGAAAGAACACGACAAGATCTCGTACTATGAGATTACAAGAGGATAAGTCTAGATGTCCAGGATACAAGACTAGATAGGATTGGGACAAGGAACAAGACAAGAACAGGAATTGGAACTTGGAGAGTACTTACTTGGCGGTCACGACTCCTTGAGCTCCCAAGACTGGTATTGGCAAGACTGAGAATGAATGTGGTCAACCCCTCCTTATATAGGTTTTCCAAGGGTAGTTCAAGGGCGGTTACGAATTGATGATGTCATCGATGATGTCATCAATTTGAAGCATGGTCTCTAGATGTCAGAATCAAGAAGATAGCCGTTCTTAGGGTTTTGGCACGTTCTAGACGCAATGGAAGCATTGGTTTACCTAATTCTGAACCAATCATGAGATATAGGATTCACATGGAATCTGAGATTCAAGATGGTTTCCTTTGTCCATGACAGCTACCTCCTCTAGAACTTGCATAAACCCATTTAACTTCTCCTCTATTTCACTCACATGCTTTTTTTATCCAACTAGTACTTTTTTGCCCCCTTACATAGCCATCTCCACCTTATCTACTAACATTAACATGATACTATGATTCACAACATCTTTCATTTGATGCTCTTGAGATGCATCATGACTAGCAAATGCTCTAATTAAATTACTCTAAACATTGATCCCTCCATTATAATACCTATTTACCTTTGGAATTCAAAAGGTGGAGTACATGAACTTTGAAATCAAAAGAGGAAAAAAATTATATGAGGGTACTTTCCTTGAAATTTGATTTGATGTAGACTTAATTCTAGTTGAGGGTGCGAGAGGTTTGATGATGCTTAGCTTGGTGTTTTATCCTTCTCATCCACACCAACACTTTGATCTTGCTTTAGATATCGGATGAAACACAAAATTCTTTGGATTTACAACTTGAAGTAGACATATCTTCCATCTTCTTGCGTGGATGAAAGCAAGAACTTATTGGATGTTAAAAGCAAGGAAAGAGAAGGGTGTTTGTTTGCTGGAAATCCTTTAAACTTATAGCCAAAAGTAGTATTTAACCTTGAAATACTTGAAGAAGAAAGTAAGTCAAGGTTTTCCTTGAAACAAGCTTAAGACAAGCTTCAAATCTTTGTGAAAGAACATCTTTAAATTTAGTAAGTTCATTACATGATCCTATAAAATTTCATTCTCCTTTTTTTTGGATATATCCTTTAGTGAAATCCAAATATGACTTATTTTATTTTTAATGCGTTCTCAATACTATAGGATTTTCTTTTATTTGTCTTAAAATTTGTATCTAGAAATTCAAAAGCACAAGTGCTTTTCTGATTCCTTGGTATGTAAATCCTTTTGACGTATTATGTTTTTAAGATAACTAATATATTACGCGTAGTTGTTTGACAATTCACATAGCTTTGAACTATATCTATGTAAACCATATTCATCATCTTCGACAAATGTAATTAGATCGTGGTGTATGAGAAGGTGGGTACCTTCTAGTTTGGGGATCCATCCCATAGAAAAACTGCATTTGTCCATATGCCTTCTCCCTTATTTGTGTGATGATTCAAATTCTCAAGGTGGCAGAGGTATTTGAAATACATTTATTCTAGTTGCACACACTTGAGTCCTCAACAGAATATTGATATGGAGCTTATAATGAACAATAATATTCCTTTAAAGCTCAATAAAGGTGTTTGGATTGAGGTTCTCCATGAGCAAAGTATCACTGATAAGAGAAAACATAGTATTCTAAAGAGCTCATTTGAAAAAAAAAACATGTCTTTGAAGCACATTAAATATATTGGAGAACAAGAAGAGACAATTAAAGTATATTGAAGGTGTGATGGACACAAAATTTGGGGCACATCACTTTTCACGATTTTCACACAAACTTCCTCTCTCTTTCAAATCTAATGTATTTGTAATAAATACATTTTAAATGAGCCTCCATGGGCATTTTGAGAGACAAATCAACAAGCTTAATCTAGATTAAGCAAAAATAATGAAAATCCTTATATGGCTCATTTTTTGCCATTTTTGATCCAAATGTATAGTTGCATCATTCCTATGTATGTAAATCGTTCTTCCCTTTTTTCAATTGTAATTATCTTAGTGTGCTCCTTATTGTTGTATGCTTCTCCAAAGGTGGATAAATGGTTGGAAATTATGTGCATCACTTTTATTTCATCCAAACCATATTTGTAAAAATTATTTGGTGCTGAAAAAGTTAATTTTTCCTCTTCTTTAACTTTTTCTTTGAATGGTTTGGATTATATGTTTTCTATGTTAAAAACCAATCTCTCTTTCCTACACTCTTATTCTAAATTTGAGTGTTCATATGTTCTAGGAATTCTTGCTTGGAGAGAAATCTTTTTCCATTGCTAATGATTCTCCTTTCGACTCATTTTAGTTTTTAACTTTTTTTAGTTTTTTTGAGGTTACATAATTCTTGGTGTATACTTAGACTAGGGGGCTGGTTTATTATAGCAACACACTCATATTTGGTGTGATTCATCCATTTTTGCTCTATGGTGCAATATAACCTTTCTCTCTTATCTCTTGGTGGGTCATGTTGGCCTCTATTACAGCTATGTTGGATGCTCACCACTATAGAGTTGAAAACATTTGAAGAGTTGCATTCTTCAAAGATAATTGGGATTCTTGTATTCCTTGGGTTTCTCTACACTTATCTTCTTAGAAACTAGGTCATCTACCTCTACAGATGACTTAGAAGAACCAATAAAGAATGAGATCTCACTCTTGATATGTTGTATGAAGATATTCAAGTTTGTTGCTAGGTTATTATCTAGTTCCATCCACTCTTTGGTACACTCATTAATTCTAGAGAGCATTGTCATGTAGAGTAGGGATGTGATTTTCCCATTGGTCAATCCATACAAGAAAAAAAATCAATGTCTATTTTAATGGCATCTTGCACTCTAGAAAGCGATCTCATATTGATTAAATCTTCTAGCTACAGCTCCCACTAAAATCCTACATAATATGAAGACTCTTTTTGAAGTCCCCCATTTCAGATACTGAGATTCTAGAAGTTATTGACTCGCTTCCTAATGGGAAAAGCACAAGTCTTGACGGCCTCACCAATGAGTTTTTCAAGACCTTCAGATAGGTGGTGGCCACTCCACTATGCTTGGTGTGGCAAGAGGCATTGTCTTTTGGAGCGCCACCAGAATGTCTAAACAAAGGTGTCATCAAGCTTATTCATAAAAAAGTAAACAAAAATAGGGTTGAAAATTGATGCTCGATTACAATGCTACAAACAGGGTACAAGATCCTTGCTAAAGTAATGCCAATAGAAGTTTTTGCCACTTACAAATTTGGTTGAGGACCAAAAAGGCTTCATCAAGGGTAGATCCATCTTGTAAACTATAACTAATATTTGGGAAGGTCTGGATTTCACAGAAGAGTATGCTCAAGATGTTGTCTTCCTTAAGATTGACTTCGACAAAGCTTACGATAGGCTTGAATGGGACTTCATTCTCAAATCTCTTAAAAACCTCGGTTGAAAATAAAAATTCACTAAGATGATCTCTACTTTGTTCAAAAATACATCCGTGTAGATAAATATCAACAACCAGTTGTCGAAGGCTTTTAGATTAAAACACTCAGTCAGACAAGGATGCCCTTTGGCCCCTCTGCTTTTTGCTATTGCTATGGAGGGGCGCAGCTGCCCTGTGAAGCATTATATGGACTTAGGCCATATTCAAGGTCTCTCCCTCCTACTCAATCAAGGTCAAATGATCATGAGACTTTTTGTGAATGACATGAATGCCTTTGTACATAATGATATGACCCGCATTGATACCTTTTGGGGATGCCTAGACACATTCTGTGTGGCCTCAAGATCCAGAATAACCCACTCCAAAACTGCTTTTAGAGCCATTATCGGGCCTCCACCCCAATTTCTTGTTGACTAGAGTTGTGAGATGATCCGGAAGGGATAAATCTTCTGCCTATTAGGTATTCGAACGGGATTTGATGTTTTGATGGAACAACGATGGAACTAGATCTTGTCTAAGCTCAATAACAAGCTGGCTTACTGGAAAGATATGTAGATCAACCTCATGAGGCATGCCATGGTAATTAATATGTTGCTTATCTCATCAACTATTTACTTTCTCTCTTGCTGGAGAGCGAAGGATCAAGAGATAATCAAATTGGAAAGAATTTATAGAAACTTTCTCAGGACGGGTGGCCCCAACAGAAGGGGTGTCCCCAAAATTAAATGTACTACTTGTATTAGCCAAAAGGATCATGGGGGTCTGGGCATTCTGGACATTGAAGGCATGGCAAATAAGTTGGCAACTAAATGGCTCATCAAAGCTTGGTGTAACAGTGAGGCCTCTTGGGCCATGCTTATCTTTAGGAACAAGAGTGCCCTTACACTTATGGGACTCCCAGGTTGGAAGGACCTAGGCCTTCTCACCCTTCTATTCTCCCCACTTCCAGTGTCTCCTAAAGGCTACAATCTGGTGTGCTCTTTGTGGAATAGTTGGAACAAGGTCAAATAGTTTGTCAGAATCAGTAAAGATTGGAAATGGGCAGCAAGTATCCGATAGAATGATTCAATCTGGTTCCCTATCAAGGGATCAGAGGCATGGAGTCTTGGAACCTCCAAAAAGCTAAGAAGCATTGGTATTGGGAACACCTCTCGAACCAAGAAACTGGCCAATGGATTAGATTTGAGGATATCGATGTGGAAATAAGAGTGAACTATGAAGAATGGTCCTTTTGGAGAGCAGATGCTTCGTTTGGGAATGCTCAAAAACTCGCCTCCTCATTGGGCAGGACTCTCCACATCATGAGGGCCTTAAATGGCACAATGGAAATAGCCTAAACAGAATTCCTAGAATGAAGGAGAATTTGGACTATCATATCACACTTAATAAGAAGTGATGTCTTACTTGGATGGGCTTGCATTGGGATATGAAGTTCATGTCTCTCTGGCACCCCTTCATCGAGATAAAAGGTTGGTGCTTATGTGGCAAATTCTCCATCCAGGAATCTAGACCAATATAAAGGCAAACAAAATTTGTGGGGCTCTGTCATGGTGCAAGCGGTGTCACTGAGGCAAAGAGGATCTGGGACACATTTTCTTCTCATGCCCCAATTCTATCTTGATTTGGCAGACCCTTAAAAAACTCTTGCTACTACAAGAACAAATCAATTGGAATCAAGCATTACTGGGCGAGATGAGCTCCTCAACATCGTGGAATGCTATAAGAGGTGAGACCCTCTGGAAGATTTGGAGAGAGTGGTGTGACTCCAATTTTGGAAACCCTCCTAAAGAATGGTCTATCGAGAAACCTCTTTTCCTCGTAGGCAAAAGAATTTCCAATTGTAAGAAGTCCACACTATTTAGGCATCATAAAGTGTTTCTCCTCGAGAACAACAAGATTAAATCCAAGTGGGCCCTACATGATGGGGACGAGAGGTTTATCAATCTCCTTTGTAAAACCCTCTAGCTTTGTATGTTCTTCCCCTGCTTTGCGGGATTCGAGGGGTCCCATGGGTGCTAGACCTATTCTCCTGTACAGTTGTTTTCTCTTATCTTAATTAGTTTGGGAGAAGAGGTGTTGGGGTTGGACGTTTGCGGAAGCACGTGAACAACACAAGGAAGAAGAAGAAGCTTGGAGAACAACACACAATACTGAATGTATTACTAGAGAATGTACAAAGATAAGTAGCCCATTAGGGCAATAGGCGTATATACAAGCCGGGGAAAAAAACCTCCTAAAGAGGGAAAAAAGTGCCTCGGCATTCCTAGAGTGTTCACACACATCACTACCTACATATATCAACAAATCCCCCCTAGGATTGATGCAGTGAACAAGTAGCTGGCACTCATGTATAAGGAAGTGCCAAGCTATGTGGAAATCACTCCACAAAAGGAAGTAAGCCCAAAGCTTTGTGGAAAGCTTCAAACTTCTCCCTAGGTAGAGCCTTCGTGAAAAGGTTTGCAATTTTCTCCTGCGTGGGCACATATGCCAAGCTAATCTCCCCAATAGAGAACCTTTCCCTGACATAATGATAATGCACCTCAATGTGCTTAGTGCAAGCATGGAACATAGGGTTCCTCGCAATTGTCAATGCGCTCTGACTCTCAGTGAAGATGGTGGTGGTAGAAGACTGACCAACACCCAAATCAGCCATAAGGCTTCTGAGCCACACACACTCAACAGTCATTGTGAAAGTTGCCCGATACTCAGCCTCACATTTGGAAGTAGCCATAGTAGGCTGCTTCTTGCTCAACCAAGATATACATGAGCTACCAAGCATGAAGCAAAAGCCATTAGTGGACACACGAGTGTCATAGCAACCAGCCCAATCTGAGTCAAAAAAAGCATGCAAATCTGGCGGTAGTGATCCCCTCTTGGGATAAAACAACCCAAGTAGCCGAGTACCACTCAAGTAGCGAAAGATGCACTTAACCACCTTCCAATGCTTGACACTTGGGCAATGCATAAACCTACTCATCTCTGAGACAACAATCTGAATATCTGGCCAAGTAACACATAAGTAAATCAGGCATCCAACAGCGTGCTGATAGAGCACAGCATCAAATGCATCTCCAGCATCATGAAGACTCAATCGCAAACCTATCTCCATAGGAGTGCCAATAGGCTTACAGTCTTCAAGGCCAAAATGCTGCAATAATGTGTTAATATATTTCGTTTGACACAAAGCTATTCCACCATCAACTTGCATAAATTGAATGCCCAAATAGTGATGCAAATTCCTCAAATCAAACATCTCAAATGAGGCATGCAAATCAGCCTTAAAATCAGCAATATGCTTCTCAATAGGACCAGTGAGCAACATGTCATCAACATAGACAACAATGATCAGAAGCACATCATTAGCATACTTAATATATAAGGTGCTTTGAGTTGGATTGTTCTCAAAACCATGTGCAATCAGATAGGCATGTATCTTCTCATACCAAGCACCTGGTGCTTGCTTTAAACCATATAATGCCTTCTTTAACCTGCACACTTGGTTTTCATGCACTTTCTGCACAAAGCCATGGGGCTGAAAAACATACACTTATTCATGCAAGTCACCATTCAGAAATGCAGTTTTAATGTCCAGCTGATGTACATTCCAACCATGATGGGCGGCAAGTGCACAGATGCTCCGAACAATAGTCATACGGCATGTAGGTGCAAAGGTCTCATCAAAATCAATGCCTCTTTCCTGTGCATAACCCTTTGCAACAAGCCTAGGCTTATACCTATCAACTGTTCCATCAGGCTTATGCTTCAGCTTGTAAACCCACTTAGCACCAATGGCCTTCTTGCCAGGAGGCAAGTCACATAAAGACCAAGTACGGTTCTTCAGTATAGCATCATATTCAGATTGCATAGCAGCCATCCAATTTTTTGAATTTTGTGCTTCGTCAAATGAAACAAGCTCATTCTCATCACAGAGACTAGATGAAGCCTTAGCATAGCAATTTGATGCAAAAGAGGCACTATGAGAGCCTGATCGAGTACGATATGATAGAGGTGCATCTAACTTGTTGTCACGCAAAGTTTGCAACAACCATTTTGGCATATTTTTGCCTCCTCAATGTCAGCTCTCTCATCAACAAGTGCATCATGTAAATCTGCATCAGAAAAGGGATTATCTGCATCATCACATGAAACCTGCAAAGGTTGAGAAGTTGCCTCATTAGGACCAGCACTAGACTATCCACCTATAAAAAGAGGCAGCAAAGTATCATACATGTCTTTGGAGCTAATAGATGTCTCCTTAGTACATGAAAGTAATGGCTGAATAGCATCTTCCAAAAAAACAACATCACGGCTAACCAAAATGCGTTTAGTCTGTGGATGATACAAGAGATAGCCTTTACTTTCAGAATTGTACCCAACAAAAATACATTTTACTGCTTTATCATCCAATTTTCTGCGATGTTGTTCAGGCACTAATGCATATGCCAAACAATGCAGATGTGCAACAGATGGCTTGCGATCATGCCAAGCTTCATATGGAGTAATATATTGCAGCAATTTAGTGGACACCTGTTAAGTACATATGCTGCACACATGACAACCTCAAGCCAGAAACTATGTGGTAAAGCCTGACTCTTGACCATACACCTCCCCATCTCCATGAGTGACCTGTTCCTCATTCAACAACTCCATTTTGTTGAGGTGTATACGGCACTGTACACTGGAGTTTTATCCCACGTTCAACCAGAAATGCATTAAAATCAGAAACATCCCTTGATCGGAATGGAGGGTGCCCATTTTACATGCTGACAGATTCTTAGCCAAAACCAAAAAATTTTTGAAGCACATGAAAACTTTGGACTTTGCCTTCAATGGATATACCCATGCATGCCTGGAAAAATCATCGATGAAAGTCACGAAGTAAAGATAATTTCCAAAAGAAGGTGTCTGCATAGGACCACAGACATCACTATGTACAAGTTGCAATTTTTTAGTAGCCCAAACTGAATGCCTCATATGGAGTGATAGACTGCAACGCTTTAGTGGGACACCTGTTAAGTACATATGTTGCACACATGATAGCCTCAAGCTAGAAACTGTGTGGTAAAGCCTAACTCTTGACCATACACCTCGTCATCTCCATGAGTGACATGTTCTTCCATTCAGCAACTCCATTCTATTGAGGTGTATATGAAAATGTACACTGATGTTTTATCCCACATTTAACCAGAAATGCATTGAAGTCAGAAGACATATATTATCCCCCTCAATCAGAACAGAGGGTGCCCCATTTTACATGCTGATAGATTTTCAGTCAAAAGCAAAAACTATTTGAAGCATATAGACACTTCCGACTTTGCTTTCAATGGATATACCCATGCATGCTTGGAAACATCATCAATGAAAGTCATGAGGTAAAGATAGTTCCCAAAAGAGAGTGTTTGCATAGGAGCACAAACATCAGTGTGAACAAGCTACAATTTCTGAGTAGCTCGAATTGAACCGTCTTTTGGGAATGAGGAACACTACATTTTGCCCAAAATACAGCCTTCACATACATGTTTACAAGATTCCTCAAGTTTGGGCAGAGAGCACACCATTTGAGATTTCTATAGGTGTAAGAAACTAGCAAAATTCGGATGAGCAAAGCATGCATGCCAAAGCTTTGCATCTGATATAGCCTGGGAATCATGTATTGCACATGCCAAATCATTCATAGATTTTTCGTAGTCTATCAGCTTATACAACCCATGACATAAAATGCCAAAAGCAATAATCACATTGCGATTTGATAGATCATGAACTGTACATTTGTCATCAACAATTTTCACAACCAAGCCAATCTTGGCTAAAGCTAAAACTAATAATATATTTTTCTTGATCCCTAGCACAAATAAAGCATCTAACAAAGTGAAAGAACTACCATCAACAGTAGTCAGAATGATCTTACCAACTTCCATGATAGGATAGGAGGAGTTGTTGGCACATGTGACAGTATTCGCTATAGGGGTAGGCTCAAGTTAAGTGAAGAAACTGCGTTGTGAGGTAATATGTTTGGTTGCCCCGCTATCAAAATACTGGCAAACATCTGAGTCTACTGTAGACATAAATTGCTTATGAGAAGATGGGTCAAAAATGCAAATAGTAGCAAACACCCATTCTTCATTCTCCACAAGATTTGAAGACTCTATTTTTAGTGTAGAGGCCTCTGCAACAACCATTCCAACCTCTTTTTTCTTTGCCTCTTTTGCAAGAAATTTTGGACATATCTTTATGATAAGATCGTTTCCTTTAGAGTAATTACAAAAGAATTTCTACTTTTCTAATTTCTTTTCATCTTTGGCTTCCTTCTTCAAATGTGCAACATTTGCAGATTTCTGTTTACTAGTAGATGAGCTCCATTTACCTTTTCCCTTCTGACTAGCCAGGAAAGCTTGATCTTCAACATGCATAATGGACCATTCTACCTAGACTGATCTTCCTGCAATAGAACAGAGGCTAAATCCTCAAATGTCAATACATTTGGATTGCCTTCCATCATCAAATGAAGAGTAGAAGCAAAACTCTAATATGAATCTGCACAAGTGAACTATGTGGTATAAATTCATCAACACAAATCCATTGTTCCTTGAAGTCTTCGATCTTTGTTAGAAAAATTCTATAGAATCACCTTCTTTCATATGTTCACTCTCCAACTATTTTTGGAGGTAAGCAACACGAGCCTCATTCCTAGCCTAATACAATGTGGTAAGTGTATCCCAAGCATCCTTAGCTGTTCTGCAAGAGCAAATGTGAGGAATAATGGCACGTTCAATAGACAAGGCTATCAATGCATGTGCCTGAGCATCTCTGCCATCCCAATGAATTTGCTTTGAGTAGGTGCAACAAAAACTGTAGCGTGAACAAGAATCTGTAGAATATCACCATCTTCAACACCATCTACATCAACTTCAGCATCTTTATTTGTAGGTGAAATAGGACGTTTTTCAACACCCTACACAATGTTCCACAGTCCTTTTGCGACCAATACATGGTGCATCATATAAGCCCATAATGGGTAATTTGTACCATCCAAATTATCCTCAATAACCAACATACGGAATACATCATTGCTTTTGGCCATGGCCATTGAGTAAAATACCTTGATGTAGAAAAATGACTATATCTCAAAAAGTTTAACAGAATTGCCCTATCAAGTTTTGCTAAACCTATAGCAGACTTCAAGATGCTTATACTAGCAAACCGAAACTTGTATATATCTTTGGCACAAAAAGACAAAATTTCCTACACAAGCAGTACGATAGTGCGTTTGGAGGTTAAAATGAGCGTAGATCGCGATTTCAACACGACAAAGTGAAGCTATTTTTATCTTCTAATCACGTTGAGTATGTTCACCAAATTTCATGCAATTTTGAGATTGTGGCTAGAGGGGTGTTGACAACACCCTAGATGAAGTGATGGCCTACTCTGATACCAATTGTTGGAGTTAGACATCTGTGAAAGCACGTGAACAACACAAGGAAGAAGAAGAAGCTTGGAGCACAACACACAATACTGAATGTATTACCAATAGAATGTACAAATATAAGTAACCCATTAGGGCAATAGGGGTACATACAAGCCAGTGGAAAAAAACCTCCTAAAGAGGGAAAAAAGTACCCTGGTGGTCCTAGTGTGTTTACAGACATCACTATCTAAATATATCAACAAACCTCACTTACTATTCTTGCAATAATAATCCTTGCCTCACGTATACCTCTTTTAGAATCTACCCAAAAACTCAATGCCACTTCTCTCCACCTTCTTAAACCTTGAAAGGGTCAGATTTTCCATTGTGATTCTCACTCTGAATTTTAGCTCAATTTTCCTGTGCAAAAACATAATTCCTAGCCTATCTACTTAGACCCTAAACCTTCAATGAAGATTGTAAGTGACAAATAACTCAAGAATAGGAGAACTCATAGCTTATCCTACCCAACTTACACTTGCATAAGCTTCTAAAAGACCTTTTTACCATCACAAAAGCTTGCACAAGGATCCTCTCCTCAACAATACTTCCAAAATTGTTTCACATGTTGTACTTGACCAAAAAAACACATTAAAATGTTAATAAAATGAGCAGATTTGAAGTGGTTGTAGGTCAAGGCTTCATGTATTTATGAATCTTTTTTCTAACGAACATCTTGGGAGGTCATAGAATTGAACTAAGGTCTTGAAAGTGGAAGCGAAAAGTTGTTAGGGAAGGAAAAGATAAGCATTTCTAAGGGTCGATTACAGGTATGGGAAAATATATAAAGAGGGCAACAAGTATTTCATAATTCTATAGTACCACCCAAGAGGACCAAAATCACTAGTGGATTGGTGCTTCCTTTGGGAACCCTTTTCATTTCACCATTGTCTTCATGTATGCTCCCAACTTTGACTTGGAGAGGATTACCACCTGGCATTCTTTGTTCTCTCTTTCCCACAACATCATGCTTTGTGGGTATTTCAACATTGTTGAAGCTCCTTTTGACAGGTGGGGAAATAGAGGGAGGATTATTGATGGGCAAGAGAAAGATTTTTGGGAACATATCAAGCTCTACTTGGACCTAGTTGAAGTTAAAGATGAGACTGGCTTTTCTTGGTCGAATCTCCAATCTAGTGTCGAGTTGAGGAAAGCGAGGCTTGATAGAAGCTACATTGCCCAAAATATTATCAATGAGTGGGGGCACCCCTCTCTCTCTCCCAGTGGCGCGACCTTACTATTTCAGACCACTACCCTATTATTCTTTCATTTAAGCCGTTCGACAGTCTTAAGAAAGCTCCTTGGTTTCATGTCAATACAACAACCTTCTCTCTCCCATCTATCCAACAAGAGATTGCTTCTACTTGGAAGTCATCCTTCTCCTCCCATTTGTCACCTGCCAAATGTTGGAGGATCGCTACTATCGAGACTCATCGTATTCTAGATAGGGCCCAAATGTTCATTCATATGGTTTATCGAGTTCGGAGGGAGAACCTCTATCGGCAACTGAGATGTCTAGAGATGGAAGTGAACAAAGGCCATTCTCAATACCACACATGGCTGCAAAAAATCAGAGGTATGTTGAGATACGAGGAAGAAATTCAAAGGAAGAATCTTCAAGTGTTCTTTAAAGAATGGTGGGCAGGTAAGGTAGATAAACCTACTAAAGATATGTGTAGACTCCTCAAGAAGAAGCAAGCTATGGATTCGGCCCCCTTAATGTTGGACATCAACGGGGTTGAATGCAAGACGGTTGAAGAGAATAGCTTGGTGATTTTCAATCACTTTTCCCAGCTTTTGGGAGTCTCTACCCCCCTTTCTCCCCATACGCATGATTGCATGGCAACCGTCTCTAGAGTCAAGTCCTCTAGAATCGTGCAAAATTTAAAGCCGCTCCTAGAAGCTCCCATTTCAGATGCTGAGATTCTTGAAGTTATCAATTTGCTTCGTTATGTGAAAAGCCGAGGTCTTGATGGCCTCACCAATGAGTTTTTCAAGATCTTCCGACATGTGGTGACTACTCCTCTATGTTAGGTGCAAGAGGTGGTTTTTTTTTTGTGTGTTACCTGAATGTCTCAATAATGGTGTTATCGATCTTATTCACAACAAAGGAAACAAAAATAGGATTGAGAATTAACATATTTGAGATCAAATGTCAGTTGGTTGATCTTGTGTTGGCCTAAAGAACTTGTTGTTGGATTTGCTTATAAGTTCATGTGCTCTTAAAACCAATTAAAGTGGTTTGGCCTAGTGTTTAAGATGTTCGAGCATCCAATGGGAGGCTTTAGGTTCAAGTCTTGCAAAGATTTGGAAAATTCAAGTATACTATACTCAAACCTAAGCCCAATCTTCTAGAAAGTTCTAAGCTAGCTAACTAGGACACTTGGAGCACATGTACTGCATGGGAAACACTTGGTTGTGTAGTATCGACCTTCTTGAGTTGGTATACCCTTGGTGAGAGCTATACATAGAGGCATTTGGTTGGGAGAAATTTCATCTCTCTACTTGGTGGTGATTGTAATCCCTACATCCTTAGATATATTTCTCAACTATGTAGTTTGATGTATGTGTTGGATGGAAAACCCAACCTCTTATGTGGTTGCATGAGGCTGTTGCAATTTTGTCATTGACTAAATCAATTATTCTTATCTTTGTGAAGAAAATTTTCACATGGTAACGCTCATGGTGAAAGATTATGTAGCAGTTTCAAGGCTTAGGTACAATATTGAATATTACATGTCCATAGTGCTTCTTAGCATCTATGATCAATTTTTTTTAATATTCTTAATATTCCTCCAACAAGGAAACCCAATCCCTCTTCCATTAAAATTGGAAAGGTTATGCATCATGAATACAAGACAAGAAATGCTAGACAGGCTAGTGAAGAAAAAGAAAGAAATCCATGTTGATAGAAGAAATTATCCTTCTTCAAGATACTAAGGGGCTTAGGAAGGAGAATGCAAAATTACTAAATAATGTGATGATCAAATAATTTTGAAAGTTTCAATGCCATGGGAGGAGTACATGCTAGATATAAGGCCTAAGGACAACAAAATGTTGAGAGGCATTAATCTTCAAATCTCTAACATCATTGTCAATATCTCTCTCATGTTTTATGTTCAATTTATTTTTTTGGAATTCTTTCTTAATCTATGTTTGAAAAAATCTCTAGCATACATATGTTCAAGTTTTAGCTATATGCACATCTTATTGTATCATTGAGATTATATTTTGAAGGGTTCTATGCCAAGATTGTGATGGGGAAGATTTAAGGAAAATATTTGTCTTGGATCCACTTGTGACACAGTGCATTCTTTTTGTAAGCAACAAAAACTTGATCAGACTCTATGAAAATTTACATTGGATATGGAGTACATTATCTACCCTTATGTTGAGAAGTAAATTCTCAACCACCTTCATTATACATACTTATTATTTTGTAAGTGTGAAGTGTTTACTTACAAGTAGGGCTTTCCACTTTAGGGAACGTAAGACTCTTATAATAATTGGATTTTTGGAATACCAATAATTTTTTTCTTTTTTTCCTAATTGAATGCATTTGACTTTATTGCATGGAAGAGAAAAGTGTGAGTATGAGATACAGAGAGCCATAGTATTTTTCTGTGCTTAAGAGCAAGGCAATGTGCATGTTACAAATTGGTAGGCAAGTGTAGAAATCTACTGAGAAAGAAGGGAGAGACAAGTATTGGAGCTATCATAGTTTAGAAAGGAAGGGTCTTTGACATGTTTGAGGAAGTAGAAGTAAAGCGAGACAAGTCATAAAATCCTCTTTTTCACAACATAAAATGTATTAAGAAAAGAGGAGGTACATTAGAAGGGGAGATACAAAGGAGGTCAATAGGACTATTTTTCCTACCAAGAGTGAGTCACAAGACTCATTATGAGGTACTATGAGGTTGAAATAAGGAGCTCAATTATTCTCTCCTCCCCTTCATGCAGGAGCCACTTGCTTTTGAGCTTATTTTTCTCTATAACAAAACTTCTGGTGCTCAAAGGGGGGAGCTTTTGAAGTTCCTATTCCTTCTAGCCAAGCGCTGAAGGGAAGCCTCTATGGACCTTTCTCTCAAAAAACTTCAAAAGTTATAAGTATTTGAATTAGATGTCTATGGACGCGAATAGCACGAGGAAGAAGAAGAAGCTTGGAGCACAACATAGAATACTGAATGTATTATCGCTAGAATGTTCAAAGATAAGTAACCCATTAGGGCAATAGGCGTATATACAAGCCGGGGGAAAAAAACCTCCTAAAGAGGGAAAAAAGTGCCCCGACGGTCCTAGTGTGTTCACACACATCACTACCTAAATATATCATCAAATCCTTCTTAGGAGTTGTCACATGATATTATTATGGGTAGAGGAATAAAAGGGAGAGTCTCTATTTAGAGAGGTAGTCTCATTAAAAAAAGAAGGCTCGAGTGATAGATGGGAGGAAAAATGGACGCAAGACTCTGTGTGTGAGTGATGGTAGTTCACGATGGCAAAAAAAGTGCATCGCCTATGTTATATTGGTATGAGAACGCACGATCCAACTACACAAAGACATGCAAGACATGGTAGAAGTAGTGAGAGGGAGGCGATTTTGAATCTCCCTTTTCATCTATAGGGAGAGGGTTTGCTTGACTTCTTCGCCTTTTGATTTTGGAGCTACACAAAGTTGAATGGATATGAGTTAAAGAGTAACTTCAAATGAGGATCGAGAACAAACAAGAGAGAGAGAGAGAGAGAGAGATGGGATGCACCTGTTGCATTGGAAGAATCCATGAATGAAGAGCATCCCATCCATGAGCTTTTCGGTACCGTGCTTCCAAAGTGAAAGAAGATGGATCTTAATTATAGGTATTACTATTTTATTTTTGAAAGGATTTGAATTCGAGAGAAGGACAATGAAGCATTTGGGGGCCAAGTTCTTGGAGGGAAATCACATGCATGGAGAGTATGAGGTATATACTCTCATATGGATTCAAGAATTCCCTCAAGTTACAAGAAATTTTAAGCTTTAGGCACCTCCAAATTAGCCTATTTTCATGATTTTCACATAAATTCCAAGGGCTGTTTTGACTAGTAGCGATTTTGGGAAAGGGAAATGAAGCAGGATTTTTCTTATTTTGGTAGGAAAAATCATGCATACCTATATTCTAGTGTATTGAATTCCATATAAGACTAAGAAATCCAAAATATACCTCAGTGTGATGGAAGTTTGAAGCTCCACAAAACCCCCTTCCATCACAATATACCTATCAACTGTACCATCAGGCTTACGCTTCAGCTTGTATACCCACTTAGTCCCAAAAAAGTGCCCCGGTGGTCCTAGTGTGTTCACACACATCACTAGTTCTAAAAGTATGGATCAACCTGTTACAAGTACACTTTTTTATTGTTTGTAGGAAAGATGGTTGCAGGAACTACATGGTTATGCAACAAAGAGATTGTTGCTAGCATTTTTTTTATGTTTTTGCAGGTTATGGAGTCTATATATGAGTATAATGGCATGCATGTCATGGGCTTGCCAAGCCCTATGTTATTGGATGGCCTGTGTGCCATTGGGTTTATGGTTAAAATTTTTTGGGACTCCATTTCCTTGGGGAAATGCTGTCAAAATTTTCCCACCTCATGCCATTATATATGCACTTACCTTTAGGCAAGAATGTTATGGCATGGTAACATGCCTTTTTTGCAAACATTAGTAGATTGTTAGCATGTTTGTATGCATATACTTGATGGACTTAGGACCATCAAAGTATTATAGATAAGGCAACTTCAGTAGTAATAGGATCCCTACACATAATCCTTATGGATTTAGACCATAGGACTACTAAGGGAAGGAGATATACCTTCACCATTAGGAATGTGCACAAGCAATCCTATAGGTTATGAGAAGATGCATAAAGGCACGGGAGATACATTTGTGATAATCTCCAAAATAGTGAAGATTTATTTATCTTCACAAGAGTCTCACAGTATGATTAGGAGAATATGGGGTATCATGATGAATACCCAAAAGAGTGATTAGTTTCAGTGATACTCATCACTTGAGAAAACAGTGAAGCATTTTTGCTACACTATTAACGAAACCAACTAGATGGGATCATAGAGATGGGTTTCATGATAGAGCATCGACGAGTGATTATGTGATTCGAGTGATGGTAAGGAAGGCCACAGGCATGGCATTAGCTATATGACATAGAGCATAGATCCCTTAGTCAGGTATAAACGGGGTACCCGATACATATATGTATGTTGGGATCTACAGAGAGGTACTCAGACCTTGTTTTGTACCTAGGAACAAGTTAGTTTGGAATAAGAAAGGGATATCCACTATCAAATATTGTCACATGATGATTAGAACCAAACTAACTATTTCAATGACATGGGACTCATTTGAGTTCATTGATATGGGTTCAGGATATGAGATTCATTAGAGTCCACCTGTATATTCCATATACATATATAGATGGAGTATTTATTCGGTTTAGAGCAGGTATAACACCATGAATTGGAAGAAGGTTCAACTAGTATGGGATGGTGGAAATGACTTCCCTTTGAGCACTCTTCTTCTATGGCCAAGGAGAAAAGGACTCATCATTCATGGCGGCATGTCTCACTAGATCAGGGGAGAGCTCTTAGTAGACATCTCCTTAGGATTGGGAGTTATTTTTCATAGTTTAGGGAAGATTTATTCCTCCAGTAGAGAATGTGATAGGTGATTTTATCACCATTGGTATCACGTACTCATTTTCTGGCTTTTAGGAAGGATAATTCCATCATTTTGATTGGATTGTATAGATCCATGCATAGAGGATGGTTGGCAGAGATAGCTCAGTATGGATACACATGTGTTTATGGTATCATTTCATATCATTGTTGACCACTTTAGCAGAGGGCTTGACCCTTATAAAGAATTTGTTTTCTCCACTCTTCACTACATACACCTTCATTAGTTAGGGGAGATTTTTTCTCCATCTTCATAAGAATGTGTATAATGAGGGATTATGCACTAGCTATGGAAGAGAGGAGCAAATGAATTCGTAAGTTTCTCTTTTAAGGAAATGAGAAAGAGGGAATTAGCTTAGAGATCTGGGAGTGATCTCACTCTAGCTTAGAGATCCCACTTTAGCTCATCTTCCTTAAAGGAGAAAAGGAAAGGAAAATATGGTTTCTTCTTTGGAGAAGAATAGAGTATCTTTTCCTTTAGAGATAAGAGATGTTCACAAAACATCTTTTAGTTTATCTTAGAAGGAAATTATTTACTCTACTTTTCATTGTAATCTTCCTCCACATGGGAGTTTCACTCTTCACTACTTTGGAAGGAAAAAATATGGAGAATTTATGTGCATGTTCTCACTTATGGATGAGTAGAGCAATTGAATTCAAAACAATCTTTCAAAGGGAAAGGGAAAGTGGAATAGATTCCGCTACCATAGCTCTTCTCCTTAGAAGAGATTATAGAGAGAGACAGAGAGAGCGAGAGAGAGCTTCACTTTGTCATTTTGGTTGTCTAGATAGAACTAGCACTCTTCAATCTAAGGCAATAGGGAGATCCGTTAATCATGGTGGTTAGATTGAGTCTCACCTGTAGACCCCAGAGAGAAGTGGTTATGCTTATTTCCAGTGATGGTCCTTGACTAGATGAGATGATATAGTTATTGACATTAGTGAGACTAGGAATAGAGTTATGACTTCTTTGTTTAGGGTTTCTAGGAGATAGGGAGATATCTAACCTATTGGGGTACCAAACTCTTAGTTGATGCTTCATCATGAGGATGATGTGTGAGCATCAGTTAGGAGAATATGTACTTAGGGATTATCTGAATCTCAAAGGGATCACTTTTTGCATTCCTATGGCAAACTACATGGAAGAGAATATTTTAGAGTTTGCACTAGTGCCAATAGATGCCCTTACGATAGAACTTAGTCCAATGGTAAAGGATGACAAACCACGGACTTCTTGGTTAGTGGAATGTAGAGACTGCATTTTAGTACCATGAGCTAGATGATGGATTTGCATAGTTCACAAGGTAGTTTAGATTAAACTATTACTTGTGATTACACTCGAGGTTAGCAAGACCTAAAGTGGTATGAGGGAAATCTATCATTTAGTCTTACATGGGTTTGGAGTCACTTGTTATGGGACTTTGTTCTATATTTCAGAGGATTCTATGGTTTATTATCTCCATTATTATGTGGTCAAGCATATAAGCTTGACATTTTGCACTTGATTTTCATATTATTACTCCATAGAGGATACATCATATGGACTTAGGTCATTTTGGTGATGTTATATGTCATGGGAGTGATACTTTGGAAGTAGAGTGTACATGGAAGATACTCAGACGGTTTCCCACCTTAGAGATGATCTCATGTGAGACTTCTTAAGGGAAAGGATATGGGGAAACAACACACACAGATGACCATGTACATAAAGTACATGGGGTTCATGGGAGTCCGAGCACTTTCTTCTACCACTACGGACATTTCATTTATATTTTCGAGGACGAAATGAACAAGGAGTTGGTACTCATGTATAAGGAAGTGCCAAGCTATGTGGAATCAATCCACAAAAGGAAGTGAGCCCAAAGCTTTGTGAAAAGCTTCAAACTTCTTCCTAGGTAAAGCCTTCGTGAAAAGGTCTACAATCTTCTCTTGCATGGGCACATATGCCAAGCTGATCGCCCCAGCAGAGAACCTCTCCCTGACATAATGATAATGCACCCCAATGTGCTTAGTGCGAGCATGGAACATAGGGTTCCTTGCAACTGCCAATGCCCTCTGACTGTCAGTGAAGATGGTGGTGGCAAAAGACTGACCAACACCCAAATCAACCATAAGGCATCTGAGCCACACACACTCAAGAGTCACTATGAAAGCTACCCTATACTCAGCCCCACAACTCGAAGTGGCCACAGTAGGCTGCTTCTTGCTCAACCAAGATATGCATGAGCTACCAAGCATGAAGCAAAAGCCACTAGTGGACACACAACTGTCATAGAAACCAACCCAGTCATAGTCAGAAAAAGCATGTAAATTTAGGAGTAGTGATCCCCCCTTTGGATAAAACAATCCAAGTAGCCAGGTACCATTCAAGTAGCGAAAGATGCGCTTAACTGTCTGTGAATGCTTGACACCTAGGCAATGCATAGACCTATTGATCTATGAGACAACAAACTGAATATATGGCCAAGTGATGCATACGTAAATCAAGCATCCAACAACATGCTGATAGAGAACAACATCAAATGCATCTCCAACATCATGAAGACTCAATCCTAAACCTATCTCCATAGGACTGGCAATAGGTTTATAGTCTTCAGGGCCAAAATGCTGCAATAATGTGTCAATATATTTTGTTGACACAAATCCATTCCACCATCAACGTGCACAAATTGAATGCCCAAATAATGATGCAAATGCCCCAAATCAGACATCTCAAATGAGGCATGTAAATCACCCTTAAAATCAACAATATGCTTCTCATGAGGATCAGTGAGCAGCATGTCATGAACATACACAACAATGATCAGAAGTGCATCATTAACAAGCTTATCATATAAGGTGCTTTCAGTTGGACTCTTCTCAAGACCATGTGCAATCAGATAGGCATGTATCTTTTCATACCAAGCATGTGGTGCTTGCTTTAAACCATATAATGCCTTCTTTAACCTACACACCTAGTTTTCATGCCCTTTTTGCACAAAGCCACAGGGCTAAAAAACATAGACTTCTTCATGAAAATCACCATTCAAAAATGTAGTTTCAGTGTCCAACTAATGTACATTCCAACCATGATGGGCTATCAGTGCATAGATGCTATGAACAATAGTCATTCGGCAAGTAGGAGCAAATGTCTCCTCAAAATCAATGCCTCTTTCTTGAGCATAACCCTCTACAACAAGCCTAGGCTTATACCTCTCAACAGCTCCATTAGGCTTATGCTTTAGCTTGTATACCCACTTAGTGCCAATGGCCTTCTTGCCAGGAGGCAAGTCACATAAAGACCAGGTACCCTTTTTCATGATAGCATCATATTCAAATTGCATTGGAGCCATCCAATGTTCAAAATTTTGTGCTTCATCAAATGAAATAGGCTCAATCTCATCATAGAGACTAGAGGCAGCCATAGCATAGCAATCTGATGTAAAAGAGGCACTATGAGAGCCTGAATGAGTACGGTATGACAAAGGTGCATCTAGTTTTTACAAAGTTTGCACTAGCCATTTTGGCATAGCTTTTGCCTCCTCAATATTAGCTCTCTCATCAACAAGTGCATCATGCAAATCTGCATAAAAAATGGAATGATTTACATCATCACATGAAACCTTTAAAGGTTGAGAAGTTGCCTCATTAGGACCAGCACTAGACTTTCCACTATAAAAAGAGGAAGCAAAGTATCATACATGTCTTTGGCACTAATAGATGTCTCCTTCGTACATGAAAGTAAAGGATGAATAGCATCTTCCACAAAAAAAGCATCATGGCTAACCAAAATGCGTTTAGTCTGTGGATGATACAAACGATAGCCTTTGCTTTCAAAACTGTACCCAACAAAAATACATTTTACTACTTTATCATCCAATTTCTTGCAATTTCGTTCAAGCACTAATGCATTTGCCAAACAACCAAAAACATGCAAGTGAGCAACAGATGGCTTACAACCATGCCAAGCCTCATATGGAGTTATAGTCTACAATGCTTGAGTGGAACAGGTGTTAAGTACATATGTTGCACACATGACAACCTTAAGCCAGAAACTATGTGGTAAAGCCTAACTCTTGACCATACACATCGCCATCTCCATGAGTAATCTATTCTTCCATTCAGCAACTCCATCTTGTTGAGGTGTATATGGCACTATATCCTGATGTTTTATCCCATGTTCAGCCAAAAATGCATTAAAGTCAGAAGACATATATTCCACCCCTCAATCAAAATGGAGGGTGCCCATTTTACATGCTGACAGATTTTCAACCAAAACCAAAAACTGTTTGAAGCACATAAACACTTCGGACTTTGCCTTCAATGGATATACCCATGCATGCTTGGAAAAATCATTGATGAAAGTCATGAAGTATAGATAGTTTCTAAAAGAGGGTGTTTGCATAGGACCACAGACATCATTGTGCACAAGCTGCAGTTTTTGAGTAGCTCAAACTAAACCATCTTTTGGAAAGGAGGAATGATGCATTTTGCTCAAAATAGATCCTCACAGACATGTTTTTTGGGTGCCTCGAGTTTGGGCCAAGAGGACACCATTTCATATTTCTGCAGGTGTAGCAAACTGGCAAAATTCAGATGACCAAAGCATGCATGCCGAAGCTTTGCATCTAACATTGCCTGAGAATCATGTATTGCACATTCTGAATCATTCACAGATTTTTCATAGTCTATGAGCTTATACAGCCCATGACATAAAATGCCAGAATCAATAATCATGTCATCATTTGACAAATCATGAACTTTACATCTGTTATCAACAAATTTCACAACCAAGCCAACCTCGGATAATGCAGAAACTGATAACAAATTAGTCTTAATCCTTGGCACAAACAAAGCATCCGACAGCGTAAAAGAACTACCATCAGCCATAGTCAAAATGATCTTACCAAATCCCATGACTGGATAAGAGGAGTTGTTAGCACATGTGACAATATTCCCTGTAGGGGCAGGCTTGAGTGAAGTGAAGAAACTGCACTACGAGGTAATATGTTTGGTTGCCCCACTATCAAAGTACCAAACATCTGAGTCTACTGCAGACATACATTGTTTAGGAGAAGATGGGTCAAAACTGCGAACAATACTAAACACCCATTCTTAATTTTGCACAATATTAGCAAACGTTGTTTTTGGTGTAGAGGCCTCTGCAACAACCATACCAACCTCCTTTTTCTTGCCACTTTTGCAGCCAGTTTTGGACAGTTCTTTATTACATGATCGTTTCCTTTATAGTACTTACAAAAGAATTTTTGCTTTTCTAATTTCTTCTCATCTTTGTCTTCCTTCTTCAAATGTGAAGCATTTGTTAATTTTTGCTTACTACTCGATGAGCTCCATTTACCTTTGCGCTTGAAGTAGCCAGGAAAGCTTGATCTGCAACATGCATAATGGACTTGTTCTGCCTAGACTGATCTTCCTGCAATAGAACAGAGACTAACTCCTCAAATGACAAGGCATTTGGATTGCCTTTCATCATCAAACAAAGAGTAGAAGAAAAACTCTAATATGAATCTGGAAGACCATTCAGAATGGTTTGCACAAGTGAGCTATCTAGTATAACTTCATCAGTAGAAATAAACTTTTCCTTCAAGTCTTTGATCTTTGTCAAAAAACAATCCATAGAATCATGTTCATTTATGTGCTCACTCTCTAGCTGTTTTTGGAGGTAAGCAACACGAGCCCCATTCCTTGCCTCATACAATGTGGTAAGTGTATCCCAAGCATCCTTAGCTATTCTGCAAGAGTGAGTGTGAAGATAATGGCACGTTTGACAGACAAGGCCATCAATGCATATGCTTGAGCATCTCTGCCATCACAATGATTTTTCTCTGCAGTAGGTGCAACAAAAACCGCAACACAAACATGATTCTGAAGAATATCAGCATCTTCAATACCATCTACATCAGCTTCAATACCTGTATTTGCAGGTGTAATAGAACATTTTTTCAACACCCTACACAATGTTCCACAATCCTTTTGCAACCAATACATGTCGCATCATATAAGCCCACAATGGTTAATCCGTACCATCCAAATTATCCTCAACAACCAACATACAAAATACATCATTGCTTTTAGCCATGGCCACTAACTAAAATACCTTGATGCAAAAAATTGATTGTATTTGAAAAGGTTGAATAGAACTACCTTGATGAGTTCTACTAAACCTTTAGCAGACTTCAAGACGCTTATACTAGCGAACTGAAACCTGTATATATCTTTGGCATAAAAAGACAAAATAGCCTTCACAAGCATTATGATAATGCATTCGAAGGCCAAAATGAGCTCAAATCACGATTTTGACACCTTGAGTATGCTCACCAAATTTCATGCGATTTTGAGACTGTGACCGAAGGAGTGTCGACAATGCCCTAGATGAAGCGGCGACCTACTCTGATACCAATTGTTGGAGTTAGACATCTACGGAAGCATGCGAACAGCACGAGGAAGAAGAAGAAGCTTGGAGCACAACACAAAATATTGAATGTATTACCACTAGAATGTACAAAGATAAGTAACCCGTTAGGGTAATAGGTGTATATACAAGTCGAGGGGAAAAACCTCCTAAAGAGGGAAAAAAGTGCCCCCACGGTCCTAGTGTGTTCACACACATCACTACCTAAATATATCAACAATAAGCACATCTCTCCTTCCAAATTTTCTAGATGGCTTCACTTCTAATAGCATTCCAAAAGGCTGAGGAGCAACCAGTTGTCTCTCCCAATAATGCCTATTTCTAGACGATCAAGAATTCCAACTTGGGGTGATCATGGATGCCTCTCCAAACATGAGTAATCTTAGAACATGAGAAGAATATGTGAGTCATATCTTCTTAACCCTGGTGACATTTCTTGCACCATGGAATAGCATTGCAGATATTGGAAGCTTCACATTGGTCCAAATCCATCGGTGGAGGATTTTTAGAGATGGGTTCCTTTCTTGCACTCCACAGTTGAGTACCAAAGATCTTTGAGCTTTAGGTCCCATCTGATCAAAGGCCATTGTCAAGCACTATTTCTATTGAGATCTCAATGAAATTTGAGCATTTTCTTGATTCTTGAGACATCTTCAATTTTGTTTCCACTTCCCCACTTTGTCCCCTTAGAATAAGGAGATACTAATAGCCAATCATTCTTTATTCAAGGAGGCTCACAAAAAGAAGGATCTTGGGTTGTAACATTTCCACTTCTAGGGATTCATCTACTTTTGAGAACTTAATGCGTTTCTCAAGAGGTTATCAACTAGAGATTCGGTCCTTTGATGCTAGACACAAGGAGCCAAATGTCACCAGGATCCCAAATCTTCTTGACTCCTTTGATGCCAGACACAAGGAGCTAGATGAAGTAATTTTGTTTGATTCACACCACCCATTTCCAATTGTTATTGATCTTGCAATGAGGCTTCATCTTGTTCCAAGCAGTCCAAATGGAGACAACCAATCTGCTACCCTTAGGTGCCATTGGGACTAGGGGAAAAAAGAGTAAAATCATATATAATTAGAATTCTCATGATTGTTAAATATTAAAAAAGCTCCATACAATTAGAATTCTCATGATTGTTAAATATTAAAAAGCTCCAGTTCAGTACCATAATTTTAAAATATAAGTTTTCGTGGCTCTTGTTTTTCATCCTTGAGAAGAAGAATGTGATCGTGGGACGTTTTGGGGTCCTTATGCTCAATTGCTACATAGAATTAGAGACATAGATGTTGTTTTCTCCTGTAATTTTGAGATGGATGCTATAGGGTGTTAAATTCTCACACATGTGACGTAGCATAGCTTACAGATCATGCAAAAAAAACGACAGTGTGAGAAAGAGAGAAGCATGCCTTCTGCATGAAATTTTTTGGGGAAAAGAGAGAGAAAAGAAAGTTCGTGCTTCTTGAACTATGCTTTAAACATTTTTCATTACATGAAGAGGGAGATGATGCTCTGTGTTTCTCTACAACACCTAAATGTCACAAACAAGACTCCCAATGCAAACTTCAAAGTCTAGACGGTTAAAAAGAGGGTAAAATGCTCGAATACTAATATGAAAAAGCTTTTTTGGGAACCTTTAAACGTGTAAGCATACTTGGAGGAGAAAGACATAGTTACCTCACCCATGCCTCTCCAAATAGGACTACTCTTAGGACATGGGAAGAACTGATGAGCGAGATCTTCTTGCCGTTGACCATGGTGTCAAATTTTGGTAACTTTCATGTTGGTCCAAATCCCACGGTGGAGGATTTGCTAGAGAAGGGAGGCAACTAATCCGGTACTCTTAGGTGTCACTAGGACCGGGGAACATAGTAAAATCCTGTTTTGAAATGCTAATGGCAGATGACTTAACTGAAAAATCAGCATGCACATTGAAAAGAGCTCAAATCAAGTCGTTTTACAGGACATATGTCAAATCCGCATATAATTAGAACTCTTATAATTGTTAAATATCGAAAAATCTCCAATTCACTACCATGAATTTCAAATATGTATTTTCATCCTTTCGGAGAAGAAGAATGTGATAGTGGAATGTTTTGAGTCTGTATGGTCAATTTCTACATAGAATTAGAGACATGAAATGCTCTTTTCTCCTCTAATTTTTGAGATGGATGCTCTAGAATGTCAAATTCTCATACATAATGTCAAATTCTCATACATATGATGTAGTAGTACACCTTATAGAACATGCAAATAAAAAGTGTATATGAGAGAAAGAGAGGGATAGAAACATGTCTCGCATGAAAATTTTGGGAAAAGAGAGATACGAACTTGTCTCTAACTATTTTTCATTACGAAGAGGGAGATGATGCACTCTTTCTTTTTCTCTATAACACCTAAATGTCACGAAGAAGACATCCAATGCAAACTTCAAAGTGTAAAACGCTCTAAGACCAATATGAAAATACTTTTTGGGAAGCTTTAAACATGTAAGCGTATTTGGAGGAGATAGACGTTGTACTTACCTCCCAACTATGATATTTTTTATTGCCTCTTCTAATGGAATTTATGTAAAAACTATTTTCTTTTCCTATAAGTCAAGTGTATGCATTTGTTGTTTCTATGATCTTGAAATCTACCTTTGGATCTTGTACAAAGGAAGCCCTTTCACTAGCACTCACTCAGTTCTCTCTAATAGTGGGCACATATGACATGTCTACCAAACATTTTGCATTATGTGGACCTTCCAACATGACATCACCCTAAATCTTCAATTATTGGATGAATGTTTTTCCATGTTTATATACGTCTTGAACGTGAAAACTATTAGAAACTTGGACTACACACCCACTATCCACATATCTTGTGCTTGATTTTTGAGGTGCTCATGTTATTTTGTCTATTAGAGAGCTAATATCCCATGTGAAATTACCTTGTCTATTAGAACTATCATAATATTTGATTCCAATCTTTGTAGGACATTTAATTGATCCCCAGTTTTTAATAGCATGTTTTGGAGAAGTTTATAGCCTATATAATGTCTCCCTTCACAATATTTTTTGGCATATTTCTCTTCTTCTTTGGCTTCTCTTTCCTCTTTTTTGTTTATTCTTATTGTTAATGATTTTCTTGAGACCCTTTTGCACTTTGGTTAGGGCTAATATCTCCTCGACTTTTGCCTTTAATACCTCTTTCTATACCTTCCTTCTTAAAACACTTGAATATAGTTCCTTTTTGGAGTGTAAATTTTAAGGCTTCATCTTTTGATTGATCATCATGTTAGCATATTTTGGAAAGATTGATCATCATGTTAGCATATTTTGGTGTTGATGTGTATGAACACAATTAGGAATTCTAGGAAATCGTTTTCCCTCTTTAGGAGGTTCCCCCCACTTGTATCCAGGGGCCATCGTGATTTTCCAGGAGCCATCGCAAATTGGACGATCGCGTTTTTCCAGGGCCCATCGGGGGCTGGCTTCAAGGCCTCCCCCCATCGTGACTTGTGCTTCTTAGTTATTGTTAAAGTTTATTCGAAAATTGAGTAGAGAACTAAGGCGATTGAGGGGGAAGGTTCATCGCAGAGGTGGTTTGAGTTTGCTCCTTGGTCTTTCTTTTCTTTCAAGATCCCCATGCTCATCACTTTTGTTCTATCAATTAACCTCAAGGAAGTATTATCTTTCTCATTTGGAGGTCGCAACTCACCCGTGGTTTTAAAGGCGTGTTTCGTGAAGAAAGAAAGTTAAGGTTTATCGAAGGTGGAAATTTATCTCTAGCTGTGTGTTATTTAGGGTTGTTGGCATGGCTTCGGCAACCCCTTCCCTCGTGATAAGCAATCTAGACCCAACCCAGGGGGTGATTGGCGACCTCGCTTCTATTTTGGAGGGGGGATCTTGTGTCACTCTTGGGGCCACGAGAGTGTTGAGCCTCCCTTGGTCTCTCTTAGTAGAGATACAATCATGTCAAAGCAAGAAGATCTCAAGAAAGTTTATCTCATTGGACAAGTGTCTGGACCTTAGCCGTCGCTCGAAACTGTGCACCAGTGGCTTCAAAAAGAGTGGTTCCCTCATGGGTTGATTGTTAGCAAGTGCCAATTCCTACCAACTAGTCATATGTTGCTAGTCTTTGAGAATGAAGATATGGCATTCCAAACCCTCAGTGTCGCAGCCTCGCAAATCGGGCGGGTGACCCTATGTTTGTTCAGATGGTCCCCCGATTTCATTCCCGACAAATCAAAATCTCTCCGCTACTCTCTCTGGGTCGAGCTCACTAACCTGCCATACTTCTTGTACAACTTCATGTGGGACATCGTTTCTCCAATTGGCAAGTCATTGCCTTCGTGGGAGGATGTTGGTGATTTCATTTATGAAGGTGCGAGGCACTCTTTCAATGTGCAGTGGCACCCTCAAATCTGCTTTGAGGCTGACCTCAGCACGCTGCTTCCTTCAAAGATCAAAGTGGACTTGGGCGAAGGGGAGGTCTAGGAACAAGAGGTCAATTACAAGAATCTACCTAACGCGTGTTTTCATTGTGGCCAACAAGGCCACAGGATCAAAGAGTGCCCGTTGAGAAAGAAAAACAAACAAATTCAAGAAGCACCCAAAAAAGCCCAAGACAACAATGGGATCCTGAATCTACTGGTGAATGAAGAGGTAGTTAAGGGCTCCCAAAACCCAGAAACCGACTCAGACGGGTTCAAGGAAGTCAAAAGAAGAAGGAAAAGAAGTCCTAGGGTGACTTTTGAGAGAAATCATTCTCTAGATGCCCCCCTAAAGAACTTGTATTGCAATCTTGAAAAGGAGATTAATGAGCTTGATTACCCAGATAGGAACCAATTTGAGGAGGACACCAGCGACAAAGTCTAAGAGCTCCCTAACAACAAAGAATCCAGTTAGGAGGGCTACACTACAAGCAAAGAAAACAACTTTACCACTAGTAACGAAGACAACATGGATAGTGAAAGTTCCATCATCGGTTCGACTATTCTGGATACAATCACATGTTCCTTTCAACTAGAGACCTCCCGCAAGGGAAAACAACCTATTGAGCTACCCTGGAAAAACAAGCTTCTAAGTCGGGCCCACTCCGAGTGAAGAAGAAAGATGAATCCAAGAGAAGAAAGGATAAGACCCCCTCCCGCAAAGAGGGTAAATTATAGCAATGACCATCATCTCGTTAAATGCTAGGGGGTTGTCTGACCCCTCAAGGGCGACCGTCATTGGTCAATGGCTTTGTGACATTAGCCTAAATCCTGAATTTATTTGTATTCAAGAGACTAAAATTGATAGAGCATACCTCCAAAAATGTCTTAGATAGGTCTCCCCGACCCATGTCTGGATCTTGATGTCGCACCCCCAGGGGTCTGGTGGGACGGTAATTGGTATAAACCAATTCTGGTTTGAAAAGCTTGAGAAATCTATCGAAGATCAGAGCCATCGTTGGATTGCTGCTTCCTTTGGTGCCCCTTCCGATTCACGTTAGTTTCTATGTACCCCCCAAACAGGGAGTTGGAGAGGTTGGACACCTAGGCCTCCTTGGACTCACTCCCTTACAATGTTCTTATTTGCGATGACTACAACATGGTGGAGGACCCTGTAGATAGATGGAACAACAAGGGCCGGGTCATCGACAGTCGTGAGAAAGAAACTAACAAAACCAAACTACACCAACATCTGGTCGAATTCAAAGACTCAAAAGGCTTTTTGTGGTCAAATCTCCAAGTTGGCGAGGACTTGAGGAAAGCTAGACTAGATAGAAGCTACATTGCTCAGTACATTATTCATCAGTGGGGCTGCCCAATTCACTGACCTTGCCATCTCTGATCACTACTCGATCATTATCATTTTCCAACCTCTCACCATAATCAGTAAGGCTCCTTGGTTTCATGCCTGCATGACTTCCTTCTCTCTTCCCTCTTCCCATCAAGAAATTGTTAAAATGTGGAAGGGAGGCATTCGCATCCTGCTCGTCCCCAGCCAAGAGCTAGAAATGTGCGATCGAAAAGTCACTGTAGATCATGATAAGAACTAAGAAGATGCTCGAGACGGTTCGGCATGCACGTAGAGAAGCTCTATACCATAGACTCTGGAGACTTGAGGAGGAAGTTAACAAAGGGAAAGCTCAATCCCAGAAGGGTCTACAAAAAATCAGAGCGCAGCTAAGATACAAGGAAGAAATAGAAAGGAAAAATTTGCAAATATTCTTTAAGGAGTGGTGGGCTGGCAAAGCCAACAAACCCACCAAAGAGTGTGCCTCATCCTTAAAAGGAAACAAAATAGAGAATCGATTCCCCTATTGCTAGACTCAAATGGTGATGTTTGCAATACAGAAGAACAAAATTTTGGAATTATTGAAGAGCACTTTACGAGACTCCTCGGGATCTCGACCCCCCTCTCCCACCATAAGATGGGACTACATGGCAGCCATAACTAGAGTATCCTCTCATAGGATCCCAAACAACCTTCACTCCCTGCTTGATGCCCCTATCCCGAAAGAAGAAATCATTGAAGTCATTGATGCCCTCCCTAGTGGTAAAAGCCCGGGGCCAGACGAGCTCAATAATGAGTTCTTTGAGTCCTTCAAGTTGGTGGTTGCCACCCTTCTTCATCTAGTCTGGCAAGAGGCACTCGAGTTTTACGTGCTTCCAACTTGTCTCAACAATGGCATCATCAAGCTAATTCACAAAAAAGGGGAAAAGAACAGAATTGAGAATTGGCAGCCAATTACGATGCTTCAAATGGGATATAAGATCATTGCCAAAGTCATAGCCAACAGAATCTCTAGCCATCTGAGAGCGCGGCTAATTGAGGACCAAAAAGGATTCATCAAAGGCAGGTCAATTTTGGAAGCCATTATGGATATCTGGGAAGGTCTCGACCTCGCAAATGAGTCAAGACAAGGTGTGGTTTTCCTCAAGATCGACTTTGATAAAGCTTACCACAGGCTGGAATGGGACTATATTTCACTTAAAGATCTCGGATACAGTCAGAAATTCACCAGGATGATCTGGGAAATGCATTAACTCAAATTAATGTTAATGGCCAACTTTCAAAGGTGATCAAACTAAGAAGATCGATTAGACAAGGGTGCCCCTTGGCTCCCCTTCTCTTTGCCATTGCCACAGAAGGGCTTAGCTAGCTGGTGGAGCAACAAGCAGAAGCAGGTAACATCAAAGGCCTATGTTTACCTCGCTACCATGGCCAGATCACCATGAGACTTTTTGTCGATGATATGAACACGTTTGTCCACAACGATAGTACCAACCTGGGGACATTTTGGAGGTGCTTGGATACTTTTTGCAAAGCCTCTAGATCCAAAATCAACCACTCAAAGACCGCTTTTAGAGCTATTGTCAGGATCCAGCCTGACCTTCTCTTTGATCATGGCTGTCAAAACATTCCTAAGGGCCAAATTTTTCGACTGCTTGGGATCCCCTTGGGCTTTGGTATCGTGATGGAGTAGTGGTGGAACTGGGGCTTGGCCAGACTCAAAAGCAAGTTAAACTATTGGAGAGGTATGAAAATCAATCTTGCTGGTTGTGCAATGGTTATCAACACGTTCCTCATTTCATCGACCATTTACTTCCTCTCCTATTGGCAGTCGAAAGAGCAAGAGTTGGCAAAACTAGAAATTGCAGAAACTTCCTTTGGATGGGCGACCACAATAGGAGGGGGGTGCCTAAAATCAAGTGGTCCATGTGCACCAGCCAAAGAGATTGTGGGGGCCTTGGCATTCTGGACATCGGGTGCATGGCTAAGAAACTTGTAGCAAAATGGATGATTAAGGCATGGTGCAACGGGGAGGCCTCATGGGCCAAGCTGATCTTCAGAAACAATAACACTTTGACTCTCGTGGGATTCCCAAATTGAAAGAATCTTGACATTCTGACCCTTTTGTTTTCCGTGGTCCTAGTTTCCCCGAAAGGCTTGAATCTTGTGTGCTCCCTATGGAAGAGTTGGAATAAAGTCAAACGCTTCATAAGAATAAGTGAAGATTGGAAGTGGGCAGTCAATATCAGAAAAAACAACTCTATTTGGTTTCTGATCCTTGGCATCCGGATTGTGGAATCTTGGAACATTCAAAACACCAAGAGGCTATGGAGCAAAGGGTTCAAAAAATGGAAACATCTCTGGAAACAAGACAACAACCAGTGGATCAAATTCGCAGATATTGATCCTAGCGTCAACATCACTTATGAAGAATGGAATACCTGCAAAGCAGACATCTTGCCTAGGACCGATCTAAAGTTCGTCTTCTCATGGGGCACGACATGCCGAGCCCTCTTAGTCTCAAATGGCACAATGGTGATTGCCTAACAAAAACCCCGAATATCAAAGAAACCATTGATTATCGGGTTAACCTTAACAAGAAGTGGTGCCTGTCGTGGACATGGCTGAGGTGGGACATGAAGTTCATTGCTATCTAGCACCCTCTCATAGAAATAAAAAAATATATCCTCTTATGCCAAATTCTTCATCGTGGAATCTGGACCAACCTAAAGGCTAGCAAAATATGTGGGTTGCCTCCCTAGTGTAAGAACTGCTACTGGTCCATTGAGGATGTTTCTCACTTTTTTTTTACCTGTCCCAACTCCAAGAGGCTTTGGTAGATTGCTGGAAAGAAAATTAGACTTCAGAAACATATCAATTGGAAACAAGCGCTACTGGGAGAAGCTATCGGTTGCTCGTGACTCTCTGGAGCGCCATCAGAGGGGAGGTCCTATGGAAGATCTAGCGGGAAAGATGTGCTTATAACTTTGGTGACTCCCCCAAAGAGCAGTCAATTGAGAAATCGTTATTCCTCCTCGACAAAAGAATCGCTAATTGTAAGAAATCCCCCCCCCAGTCATCATCAAGTGCTCCTTCTGATCAACAACAAGCTTAAACCTAAGTGGGTCCTGCACGAGGGTGATGAGAGGTGATCAACCTTCTTTGTAATGCCATCTAACCTCTGTAAAAGCTACCCCTGCTCGGTGGGATTTGAGGAATCCCATGGGCACTAGTCCCCTTCACTTGTACTTTTATTTTCTTTTAATTAATACAAGTCTAGGAGAGTATGCCAAGGCTGAACTTCCTTTATTGAAAAAAAAAATTGAAGGATCAATAGATTTCTGTAGGTTAAATTCTTCCAGAAACCTCAGTTGTGTGGACTATTCTCAATGGGCTTCTCGATTCTTTTCAATTTTTTTCTTATACTCTTCAATTGGTGATGATTGGAAATCCAAATGAATTAACATTTAAAGAGCTAGTTTCTTTTTTTTTGTAAGAAGGTCAACCTAAGAAAAATCGATCCCTTATAAATGTTGAAGGTCACGATTTTATTGGTAGTCAGAAGGACAACGATAAGGGTGGGTCTTTTGCTATTTAAGTGGAAATTTGTAAATGCTTCAAATCAATTTTTTAAGAAGGACCACACAATGGGGGACTATGCTGGTCAAAAATTTCATAAGATCTCACAAGGTACTTTCCTTTCTTCTATGTTCTTTAAGCTTATACATGAGTGCTCTTTTCAATTTTGTATTTTGCACGATTTGAAGAATTGGGCAAATTTACATGTTCAGAATGTTGAAATTGTTTTCATTTTAATGATGCAATGTCTAACCATGAGTCTATAACATAAATATTTGAAGATGTGCCTTTCATAGCTATAATAAATGAATTGGGAAATGCGTTTCTCCTTGAGATTTCTTTAATTGTAAAAGTGACCTTGCTTTGAATGAAAAGATTGCTAGAACTCTTGATAATTTTGCAAGTCAAGTTATCCTTGTCAAAAAAAAAAAAAACAAAAACAAAAACATTGCAAAGAAGGTGAGGCCAATCGCCAATCGACTTCTTGAAGAAAAATATTATAGCATCCTAAAAGAAGCTAAAAAACAACCACCGCTACATGATCCATCGAGAATCGCTCACATCTTCACTCTTGCATAGTTGAGTACTGGGAAAGATGATTTCCTTACTACATCAAAAAGAGATATCTTCTTGGAAATGCTAAAGATAAATGGTAAAACATTTCCATTTGATCCACCTATTGATCCAGCTATCATTGATATCGTTTCCCCAACGATCATTTGTATACTTTCTCGTGTCACATAGAACCTTCACCAAAGTATATTTGTCTAACTAGCTCATGAACTTATTGAATGATCATATTCGAATTGGAATTTTTGAAGATTTTCATGTACCATACTCCGATTGTTGGTTTATAGTTCTAAAGAAAAGCTGATCACTTTGGTTCATTTAAGATATCTGGTCATTGAATAAGGTAACCATTTAGAATCTCAAGCCCAGAGCGCTGCTGAGATACGAGGAAGAAATACAAAGGAAAAATTTGCTGAGATATCTGGCTCGAGGAGGAAGTGAACAAAGGAAAATCTCAATCCCATAAAGGTTTTCGAAAAATCAGAGCGCTACTCAGATACGAGGAAAAAATACATAGGAAAAATTTGCAAATTTTTTTCAAGGAGTGGTGGGCTGGCAAAGCCGACAAACCCACCAAAGAGATGTGATGTATCCTTAAAAGGAAACATAACAGAGAATCGATCCCCTTATTACTAGACTTAAATGGCAATGTATGCAATACAGAAGAAGACAACTTTGGGATCATTGAAGGGCACGAAACTCCTGGGGACCTCGAACCCCCTCTCTCACCATAGAAGGGATTGTATGGCAGCCATATCTAGGGTCTCCCCCCATAGGATACCACTCAACCTTCGCTCCCTGCTACATGCCCCTATCTCTGAAGCAGAAATCATTGAGGTCATTGATGCCCACCCTTCTGGTAAAAGCTCGGGACCCGACGGGCTCACTAATGAGTTCTTTAAATCCTTCAAGTTGGTGGTTGCCACCCCTCTTTGTCTAGTTTGGCAAGAGGCGCTCAAGTTTGGCATGCTTCCATCTTGTCTCAACAATGGCATTATCAAGTTAATACACAAAAAAAGGGGAAAAGAACAGAATAGAGAACTGGCGTCCTATTACGATGCTCCAAACAGGATACAAGATCATTGCCAAAGTCATTGCCAACAGAATCTCTTGCCACTTGAGAGCGTGGCTAAGCGAGGACCAAAAAGGTTTCATCAAAGGCAGGTCAATTTTGGAAACGATTATAGATATTTGGGAAGGTCTTGAATTTGCAAATGAGTATAAACAAGAGGTGGTCTTCCTCAAAATCGACTTTGATAAATCCTACGACAGGCTGGAATGGGATTATATTCTGCAATCGCTCCAAGATCTTGGATGTAGTCAGAAATTCACCAAGATGATCGCGACCCTTCTCGGAAACGCATCGACCCAAATTAACATTAACGGCAAACTTTCAAAGGTGAACAAACTTAGAAGATCTATCAGACAAGGGTGCCCATTGGCTCCCCTTCTCTTTGCCATTGCCATGGAAGGGCTTAGCAGGTTGGTGGAGCATCAGGTGGAAGCTGGTAATATCAAAGGCCTCCGTTTGCCTCATGACCACAGTCACATCACCATGAGACTTTTTGCCGATGATATGAACGCGTTTGTTCACAATGATAGTACCAGCCTGGAGACGTTCTGGAGGTGTCTGGCTACTTTTTGTGAAGTCTCTGGATCCACAATCAACCACTCTAAGACCGCCTTTAGAGCTATTTTTGGGTCACAGCCCGACCTTCTCATTGATCATGGTTGTCAAATCATTCAGCAGGGCCAAATTTTTCGACTTCTTGGGGTCCCCTTGGGGTTTGGCGTCTATATGGATCAGCGGTGGAACTGGGTGCTGGCCAAACTCGAAAACAAGCTTAACTATTGCAGAGGTATGCAAATCAATCTTGCTGGTCGTGCTATGGTTATCAACACGTTCCTCTTATCATCTACCATTTATTTCCTTTCTTGCTGGAGACCGAAAGAGCAAGATCTGTCCAAACTAGATAGTATTTGTAGAAACTTCCTTTGGACGGGCGACCACAATAGGAGGGGGGTGCCTAAAATCAAATGGTCCATCTGCACCAGCCATAGAGATAGTGGGGGACTTGGTATCCTAGACATTGGGTGCATGGCTAACAAACTCGCAGCCAAATGGATGATTAAGGCTTGGTGCAATGGGGAGGCCTCGTGAGCCAAGTTGATCTTCAGAAACAAGAACGAGTTGGCTCTCATGGGTTTCCCAAGTTGGAAGAATCTTGACATCTTGACCTTGTTGTTTTCCTCGATCCGTGTCTTCCCAAAAGGCTCTAATCTCGTGTGCTCCCTATGGAAGAGTTGGAATAAAGTCAAAAGCTACACAAGAATTAGTGAAGACTGGAAGTGGGCAGTCGGTATCAGACAAAACAACTCTATCTGGTTTTTGATCCATGGCATCTGGAGTGTGGAATCTTGGAACATTCAAAATGCCAAGAAATTATGGAACAAAGGCTTCAAAAAATGGAAACATCTCTGGAAACAAGACACCAACCACTGGATCAACTTGGAGGATATTGACCCTTGCGTCAACATTTCGTACGAAGAATGGAACACTTTGCAAAGTAGATGTCTTGCCTGGGACCGACACAAAGTTCGCCTTCTCATGGGACACGACACGTCGAGCTCGCTTGGTCTCAAATGGCACAATGGGAATAGCCTATCAAAAATCTCGAACATCAAAGAAACGACTGACTATCAGGTTAACCTCAACAAGAAGTGGTGCCTATCATGGATGCCGCTTCGGTGGGACATGAAGTTCATGGCTATCTGGCACCCCCTCATGGAAATCAAAAAGTCTGTCCTCTTATAGCAAGTGTGTGTGTGTGTGGGGGGGGGGATCGAATGTACATAAAAATACATATGAAACAAATGCAAAATATACATAACCACCATATTCTCTCACCAATTTCAATGATATATGGGATTTAACATATCCCATTGGATCCTCTCTCCCACACTCTCTAAATCAAATAACACTTCATAAAGATCCTATGTGTATCCATCTTGCTCCTCTAGGTGTCTTGGATGACGTCTTACAACTACAAACTGAATTCAATAAGTTTAAAGAATGGCTGCAGCTTGTGGAAATGAAATAGATAAGAAGGTAAATAAGCTTTGAATAGATGGAGAGATTTATTTTGAAGATTTTTACAAAGAGAAGGGCATACATTGCCAGATCACCGAGCCACATTCTCTACAATAGAATGATATTGTAGAATGCCGAAATCGGCCCCATAATGGAAATGGTCCATGGCAGCATGCTGAGAGATAAAGGTTTGTCAAATGTGTTTTGGGCTCAAGCTATGAATATGGAAATCTAGATTCTTAATTGGAGTTATACAAAAGCGAATCCAGAAAATCCACCGCAACAAAAGCCTAATATGTTAAGAAACCTTTAGTTTCCCATTTTCAAACTTTTGGTTGCAAATGTTACGTACATCTACCAGATCGAAGTTGAAACAAGCTAAAACCAAAAATCCAAAGGCATATTTTCCTCAGGTATAGTGAAATACGTAAAGCCTATAAATTGTACAATCAAGAGGCCGCACAGAAAGTAATGATGAGTCATGGTGTGATGTTCACTAAAATATCACACACAATAGAGAAGAAGCATTCTATTCTATCACAAAACGGAAAGGCAGTCCACTCTAAACTTGACCTAAGTGCACTCCCATGCCTCTTCAGGAAAAGGAAGCACTCCCATGTGAGAATGGAGACTTAGGAGATGAACTTGTCGCACACGACTAGAAAATCAATTACCATGTCGAATGAAACAACTATATGATGATAAAAATGCTAAGCCTTCTCTGACGGAGGGACGAGCTAATCGACTTACTTAATCACATAGAATAGAGGAGCAATGAAAAGACTCTGCAAACACAATACATGCAGCATTGATGACCAAACTAATGGAGGAGGCTAGGGAACCAATAACCTTGGAGGCACCTTTAGCTAATCCAAGATGGAAGGCACCCGTGGAACCTTATTATGAAAGTATCATTTGAAATGGTACTTGGGAGAGAGTGGAAAAAACACCTAAGAAGAAGGTAGTCTGTACTAAATGATCTAGAAAATGAAGTACAAATCACATGGAAGTCTAGATAAATTCAAAGCTTAACTTGTTACATAGGGATTAAAACAGAAGGAAAGTTTCAACTTTGAAGAATCTTTCTCCATCAACTACCAAAAAAACCACTATCCGTACTATTTTAGTTGTCCCCACTCATCATAAATGGCCAGTTTATCGATCGGATGTGAAATCGGCATTTTTGGATGGTGACCGAAGGTATATATGGAATAATCACTAAGCTTTGAGGACCCAATTCAACAGATAAAGTGTGTTGGTTCAATAGGGCCCTATATGCACTGAAATAGGCTCCAAGAGCGTAGTATGAGAGAACAAGATATTTTTTTTTTTAAATCTAAACTTCCAACATAGTCATGTAGATGTAAATCTATATGCATATGAACACATGGAAAGTATGTAATCATCGTATTACATGTGGATGGTCTTCTTATTATATGTGAATTAAATGACATGATAAAAACGACCTCAAAATCTTTAGGTGCCTAGTTTGAAATGAAAGACTTGAGTCTCGTGCATTGTTGTTTGGAAGTTTTCACAGTTTTGTGATTCGGATTAGTTTCTGAAAATCAATTTTTAGATAGTGTTTCTCACTTGGTTCAAGAGTTTCTTGTAGAGTAGTAAGAATCAACCTATATTGGCATTATCCTTTATCAAAACCAAATACAAGGAAACATGGTTTGCTACATGCAAGATTGTGTGTAAGGTGGATCCTTTGGTGACAAAGAGTGCAATGCAAAGAGTTGATGGAGCTAAAGTGCAACAATCAAAGTTGCATGACTATAGTTAAAACCCTAGTGTTCCATGCATGCACAAAGCACATTGAGGTATAGTTTCACTACCTTTAGAATCACTTGAAGGTGGTGTGGTGTGGTAAATATAGAATATTGTCCATCCAACCACAATGTGGTAGAGAGACATCTTCACAAAGGCATTGCTAGGAGATCATTCCCATGCTCATGTGGAGCATGCCATTGCATCAAACCTGCTATAGAGTGACACTGGAACATGTTCTTTATTCTAGGCATTATAAGAAAATGACGTAGCACTTTTACCATCACAAATTATCCAAGTGAATCTTTTTCGTATCGGCTTCTCCAAATTTGGGACATTATTCCCCTCTATAGAAAATACAATCATTTGGGCATGCATGGATCTTGTTGTAGTCCATAGTTAGTGAAGTGAGTGACATTTCAGCATCCACTTTAGATGATGTCATTTCATTTCCTATTACTTATTCTTTATCTCTTAATGATCTAAAGCTAGAACTAACACTTGCATCTAAACGCCCATACACTATCAAGAAATTCATGAATGAAAGATATATTTGAACAATACAGATATTTTCATCTTTAATAATGGATGTTGAGCCAATGCTCGTAGTACATCTTTTAATGTTTGAGTATCAATAGTATGTTCATGATGATCATGACCAACATTACTTTCATCCACATTACTATTTTAATCAAAAAACGCATCAATCATGTCTTCCATTTCTTCATTCCCTATTTTATTGTTTATTTCAACATGTTCCTAGCTAACTACTCTCACTCTTTTTGGATCATCAATTAGCTCTATGTCATTGGAATGCACTAAGCCTCTCCCATGTCATTGATATCTTTCGGCCAATATAACATTATGATCAAAAACTCCATATTGCCACACATTCTCTATATACACATATTTACATATATGCATACTTACATACATGCATGCATTCATAATTGCATACTTACATGTTTAACCCTAAACCATATTTAATAGTATGTATGTATGTATGTATGTATGTAAGAATGTATGTATATATGTATGTATGTATGTATGTACGTGTGTATGTATGTATGTATATATGTATGTATGTATGTATATATTTATGTATGTATGTATGTATGTATGTATCACCCACATTCAACATCTCTTTCATGGGCTTGGAAGATAGTGCATGTAGGCTCTTCCATGTTAGAAGGATCAATTAGGGTCCCCATAGTTTCATGTAATCCTCTTCATTTCCATAGGGCCCTTCCATGTAGAGATTGTGTAGTCATTAATATCTAATCCTACCTCATTTGGGAGGTATGGAATCACTTTGCAAGACCTGAGTAGTTGACATGCGAGATCCTCCAAAAAACTTACTATATAGAGATCCAATTCATAGTCTTCCTCATCGCAATGATATGTATTTCTTTATTCACTTTAACTTTGATGGCACTTAGAATGTGTGTCCAGCCGAAAGGATCAAATTCATCCTCCTTCAAATTAACGTTTAGAACATAATTGGGATCTTGAAAATACCTTTCAACTGGTTGAATTGGCTCTAATTCTCGTACTTGACACAACCACAAACCCGTGCCTTGGTGCATCCAAGAGGTTTGACTAAAACTCATGCTCTTCATAGAGCTTTTATCCTCATCATCGTGAATTGTGCACCATTGGAGAGGTGACACGTCCTTGTACGCCTTGGTTTGTAGATTGATTTTGGTGGTTGTGTAATTATGTTGAATATAAATTTCACTGCCTTCTCAATCTTGGACCACCTTCATTGGCCTTAGGAATGGTTGGCCTATGAGTAGTTCATAATCACTTGCCTTGTCAAATTTACAAATGCCAATGGGGTGTGCAAAATCAACACCACACATGGTCAAGATAATTTTTTTGAGGAGACCTAATGATTAATCCATTTGCCTATATGCTAATTATTTATCCCACTTTTCCCATAATATCTGAGCAGCAATAACTACTCATGTGCTTGATTCTAGAATAGCCTTGGTCGTCACACTATCATAAGTGATTGGCTATAATGTGTTACCCTCATAGCCCTCACCATAATTGCCAATCTCATGAATAGAGATTTTGTGGATTTGTGACTCCATATCTTTGTTTTGTTCTTTGGGCTAGTGTTCTAGCTTTAAGGATTTAGCTTTCTTACACTTGGAAGTTACTTTGTAAGCTCCAATGTAGGAAGATAGATTTTGGAAGTTTGTTTCCATGTCAAGCCATGAATGTGGTCTTATTGGATTGTGAAGAGGCGTCACTTCTTAGGGAATTTGGCACATCTTTGGAACTCTGTGAAGAGGGTTTTGTGTTGTACCTAAGTCTATTTCTTACATTTGGCTATAAAACTTGTCCCAGAGTTCCCCTTTCCCTGAGCCCTCCATGTTTGATGCTACAATGTCCTCTTGAGGTAGGGGGACATTAACTTGGATGGGGTTTGGTAGCACTAGAGTGGAAGTCACCTGCGGTTTAGGGATTGTCTCTTTTAGGTTTTATTATGTACTTTACTTTCACCATCATTTGATATTATTTTAAAACTCTCTAAAATTTCTCTTCCTTGTGTTGGAGTTGTTCTTCCCTTTTCCAGACTTGGGCTTCCTTCTCATGTGCGTTAACCATTTTTTGGAAGTGCTCCTCTAGCATTCATGTTGGAAGAATATTAATAGGAACTTTTTCTAGCATTTTTTGAGATAAATCTATCATCTTTTGGCATGTGGATAGACAATCTTTTCTCCTCTTGGTAGAATTTTTCATGTTGCTCCATTGATGGTGCTCCTTTTATTTTTTCATGATAGGTTCACAATAACCCTTCTAATTTGGAAGTTAGAGGGTGAGAAAGTACTGATCTAAGAAGAGGCCATGGATTTTGGGTAGGGATACGAGTATGGTTATGGAGGTGGATATGGATTGGACAATGTCAATGCACTATGCTAATGCATTCTCAAAGCTTGAGTTTGAATTTTCTCTTGAATGAGTTGATCTTGTTGTTTGAGGAGCTCCTCCTCCTTGTTAGTAATTTCATATTTCTTGGACTTGAGGGACTCCTCCAATTTAGAAACCCTCTTTTTCCATTGCTTTGATTTCCTACCCCTTTGAGTCTTCCAAGGTCCCTTCATAGGTGGAGAATCCTTGGGAGGATCCTCCTCTTCACTCTCAAAACTTCTTTGACCAAGAACTTTCTTGCCTTTTCCTTTCTTTTGAGCCTTTTCTTATACCCTAGTGACTATCTATATTAGTTCTACTTTTGCCTTCTCCTCTCCAATTCTAGATTTAGAGGGAAGTGTCAACGCCATATTGATAGATGCATTGTGCTTCACCACAATCATTACACAAGAAACTTTTAAGCAATATGGATGGTAATTGGGGAACTTGTACATGAGGACATTCTCTTATGAAGTGGTTGTTATTGCACCTATACCATGGAACTCTCTACCGATTAGGTCTGAACTTAGGTCTAAGTTGATTTTGTTGTGAAACATTTGTGTAATAAACCGATCTACACTCATGTTTGTTGTATCATGGTGGATATGGGTACTATTGTTGTGAGAAAGGCATTTGGGATTGATAATTTCATATTTGCAATCATGCTTGGTACTAGCCTTGTTGGGTGGGATATTGTGGATATGCATGAGGAGGTGGCCTTTGATTTCAAGTATAAGGCGATTGATCTCCTCCATAATATGAACAATTGGCTAGGTGGAAATATATAAGCTTTTATGTTCAACATCTTTGAAAAAACCTCATCCATTTTTTCAATAGATAAGGAATTCACTTATACTTGGAGTTGCTTCCATATCTAGAGACAAGGCTTGAATTGAATTACCCAATTCATCCTCAATTCAGATGCATTTCTATATGTGATCCTTCAAGGTGCTAGGCCACATTAAATATGTTGCAATGCATAACTTAGCACTTCACAAAGCCATCTAAAAAGTATGCAAGTAATTTGGTTGCAAATGGTAGGTCCTCTATGTTCGAGTGTGCAATGTATTTCTTATAGCAACATGTTGTTGTTCTCAAGTCCTCATTTGCTTCCTGCTTGAAGCTTCTAATCATGGCAGAGGTATTATGGCCGACTTATAGGCTCTATTTTGAAGTTTTTCACGAGTTGATTGATGTTTTATATGCTTAGCGGTTTGAACCACATTAGGGTCATTTCTTTCAAGGTGACTCCAAATGCTTTGAAGTCATTCACTTGATCTACATATAGCTTTTATCTAAGTTTGACTTATTTGGAATGAAATCAGGGAACCACTTAAGGAGGCACAACATAGTACACCGCACCTGCCAAGTGCCAATTTGTAGAGCTTGGAATGCCATCTCTTCATTCTCAAAGACCAAAATTATGTGGTTTGCTCGCAAGAATTTACACTTGCTAACAAGCAGTCCATGTGGGAACCACTCCTTACGAAACCATTGTCACAAAGAATCGAGAGGGGGCTTCGGAAAAAAAAATGGCCTATGAGGCACAGTCTCTTAAGAACTTCTTCTTCACCAACACATCCTCCCTTCTCAACAAGACCATTGGAGGTTTTACACCAAATAAACCTAGTGAGGCACCGGAGCGAGGGTCAATTGGCAGTGCACCCACATTGCTCCTTATTAACGAGGGGAGAACAGAAGCCATGTGAAAGACAATCGAATCCCCAAGAAGAAAACTTTTACAATAAAAAGCTAAAAAATCATTAACCTTATTTTTCTTGTAATTTTTTCTTTTTCCCTTTTCAAACTAAAAAATCGAAGTAACTTGAATCAATGCTTCAATCAAAATTGTGGTAGAAGAGGCGTAGAAGAGGCGACCAATCTACCGGCAACAAACACCTTCCGATGACAAACAACTTCCGGTGATAAACGGTTTCTGACAACAAACACCTCCCGACAATAAATTGCTTCTAGCAACAAACCCCTCCCGACAACAAAGATCTTCTACGACAGAGCCCTTCCAACGATAGACACTTTTCGACAAAGACCTTCCGACGATAGACACTTGCAAGTGATAGAGGCGATCTTTTGATCGCATTTAATGATCTTGAAAGTCCATTCAAGATTTCAAAGTAAAGATGACAACGGAAAAACAACATGTTTCGTCGTCATCGTCATCTAGCAACGCTATGTTGGGGAGTTCGTCGCCTTGCCATCGCTATAGTCTAGTGAATCATGGAGCTGCCCGCCGCCTTGCCATCACTACAGTCCAGTGAATCATCGCTACAGTAAAGTAATCCCGCCGCCTTGCAGTCTAGTGAATCATGGAGCTGCGAACTTCATCCCTGCAAAGTTAGGCTGATTTAGTCACCAAGCTCGTGCTGTTGTGGGTTCAAGCTCTTCTTTCTGTCGGGTTTCCTCTGTTCGTTGTGGCCACATCTTCAATCTGTCGTGGCATTCGAGCTTCCGTCTATCGTGGCTTCATTCTGTCTGTCACAGCCAGTTCATCACTCTGTCTGTTGCGGCCAGCTCATCAGTCTGTCTGTCAGTCGCAGCCGACTCCTATCGCGGGCATCAGCCCCGACGCCTGGTGTGTCTATCGTAGCTTGGTGGGTTCATCACGACAGTTTGGTGTCTCTCGCCGCACTAGTTTCGAGGTGTCTATCGCAAGGGAGGGGCGACGGTTCGGTGTCTATCGCAACTCTTGCTTCGAGGTGTCTATCGCAAGGGAGGGGTCATCTGTCGCACGCGGGCTAGACTCTGGGCCCATCGTGACTTCAGTTTCGATTTTTGTGGAGTCTGCCGGATCGTGCTCTTCGCTTTTGTTTTTCATTTAAATCTTTTTGTCAAAGCTCTTTGTTGAAAAGGTATCGATTATAGCTTGGTGGGGAGCGTCCGTTGCCTGGTTGAGTTTAAAAGAGTTTAAAGAAAATTTAAAAGTAATGTCGTTAAGAGAACTAGTTCCCGGGGTATTTATGCTGAAGGTGGACAGCGAGTCCTGAGTGCATGGCATAATTCGAAGAAAAATGAAAAACAAAGTGGAAAGAAAAAAGAAAAGAAAAAAAAAGAAGGAAAAAATAAACAGAAGACTCGAAGAAAAAAAGTTAATGGGGGGATCGTGGCCTTTTTCTTAAAGAGTAGTCTTAGCCCTTTGCTTGCTCGTGTGCTAGCTTGTTCGTTTCAAAGGGAAAAAGCAACTTTAAAGGGGGTCTCCAAAAGGTTTTCCTAAGCAAAATGATGGATCCTAAGGAAACTAAGTCTGTAGTAGACTTCGACGTAACCTAAAGTTTTTGAGGTAATTGCAAGTACCTCTTTGGTGAAGCGTCTTTTCCTTCAAACTTGTTCGTTTGCTCCTTGCAATTTAGTTTGCGGCAATCAGCTCCTTTTCAACCTTTTTGCTTTGTTGGGCCTTTGTCATGGATTTGGCGACCCCCTCATTTGTGAGAAGTAACCTGGCCCCTCCTCCGAGGGAGACCTGTAACCTTGCCTCTCTGTTGGAGGGGGGATCTTGCGTCGCCCTTGGGGCGTCCGAGAGTGTTGAACCCCCCTTGGTCTCCCTCAGTAGATCCGCAATTCTATCAACTCAGGAGGAGCTCAAGAAAGTTTGCCTCGTTGGCCAAATGTTTGGCCCTAGGCCCCCGCTCGAAACCGTGCGACAGTGGCTTTGCAACGAGTGGTTCCCCCGTGGGCTAATTGTTTGTAAATGTCAGTTCTTACCGGCAAGCCACATGTTGCTAGTCTTTGAAAATGAAGATATGGTGTTTCGAGCCCTAAGTGTCGGAACCTGGCAACTCGACCAGGCAGATGGTCTCCTAATTTTTCTTCCGACAAATCGAAATCGCTTCGGTACCCTCTCTGGGTTGAGCTCCATAACCTGCCATACTTCTTGTACAACTTCGTGTGGTGTTGTTTTTCCTATCGGCAAGCCATTGGCCTCACGCGAGGACATTGGTGGTCTCATTTATGAAGGTGCAAGACACTCGTTCGACGCTCGTTGGCACCCTCAAATCTGTGTCGAGGCTGACCTCAGCATGCCGCTTCCATCGAAGATCAAAGTGGACTTGGGCGAAGGGGATGTATGGGAGCAAGACATCAATTACAAAAACCTTCCCAACGCGTGCTTTCGTTGTGGCCAACAAGGTCACAGGATTAAAGATTGCCCTTTGAGACAAAAAAGCAAGCGAAATCAAGAAGCCCCCAGAAACGCTCAAGACAATAAAGGGGCAATGAATCACTCGACGAAGGAAGAGGAAGTCAAGGGCCCCCTTAATCCAGAATTTGATGCGGACGGGTTCATCGAAGTCAAAAGAAGAAGGAAAAGAAGCCCTAGGGCGACTTCGGAGTGAAACAACATGTCAGTTACCCCCTCCATCAACTTGCATTGCAATCTGGAAAAGGAGATCAATGAGTTTGACTACCCAGGTGGGAACCAACTTGAGCTGGACACCAACGACAAAACCCTAGAGATCCCTGACAATAAGGAAACCTCCCAAGAGGGTTACACTACAAGCAAAGAAGACGGCTTTACTACTAGTAACAAAGATAACATGGATAGTGAAAGTTCCATCATCGGATCGACTATTCCGAAAACGGTGTCGAAAATGGTTCCCAGTTCTTCCCAGCAGGAAGCATCCCGCAAAGGAAAACAACCTATGGAGTTACCCTGGAAAAGCCCCCACAAGAATCTAGTGCTGATTCGAGATCCGATCCCAGCGAAAAAGAAAGATGAATCCAAGAAAAGAAAGGTCAAAGCTCCCTCCCGCAAAGAGGGCTCACTACGACAATGATCATCATCTCCTTAAACGCTAGAGGGCTAACCGACCCCTCAAGAGCAACCATCATTGGTCAATGGCTTCGCGACATTAACCTAAACCCAGAATTTATATGTATTCAAGAGATTAAAATTGACGGAGAAGACCTCCAGAAACGGCTTAGACATGTCTCCTCGACCCATGTTTGGATTTCAACGGCACACCAGCGGGAGTCCGATGGAACGATAATCGGTATTAATCAATTCTGGTTTGAAAAGCTTGAGAACTCCATTGAAGATGAATGCCATCGATGGATTGTTGTTTCTTTTGGTGCTCCCTTTTGTTTTACTTTAGTTTCCTTGTATGCCCCTAATGGGGAGTTAGAGAGACTGAACACTTGGGCCTCCTTGGACTCGCTCCCCCACAATGTGCTTATTTGTGGTGACTTCAACATGGTGGAGGACCCTATGGACAGATGGATGGGCAAGGCAGGGTCATCGATAGTCGGGAGAAAGAACTGTGGGACAAAACCAAACTACACTTGGACTTGGTCGAATTCAAAGACTCGAATGGCTTTTCTTGGTCAAATCTCCAAGCGGGCGAAGACCTGAGGAAAGCTAGACTTGATAGATGCTACATCTCTCAGAGTTTTACTCATCAATGGGGCCACCCTTCCCTCTCGCAACACACTGACCTCACCATCTCTGATCACTACGTGATCGTTATCACTTTCCAACCTTCCACCAAGATCCGCAAGGCTCCTTGGTTCCACACCAGTGCGCCCTCCTTCTCTCTCCCCTCCGTCCATCAAGAAATTGTTGATGTGTGGAAGGAGGCGTTCGCCTCCGGCTTGTCCCCAGCCAAGTGCTCGAGAAGTGTGGTCGATAAGTCACGACAGATCATGATTAGATCCAGGAAGATGCTCGAGAGTGTGCGGCGGGCTCGTAGAGAAGCTCTATATCATAGAATCTGGAGGCTCGAGGAGCAAGTGAACAAAGGAAAATCTCAAGCCCATAAAGGTCTTCAAAAAATCAGAGCGCTGCTGAGATACGAGGAAGAAATACAAAGGAAAAATTTGCAAATTTTCTTCAAGGAGTGGTGGGCTGGCGAAGCCGACAAACCCACCAAAGAGATGTGCCGTCTCCTTAAAAGGAAACATAATAGAGAATCGATCCCCTTATTGATAGACTTAAATGGCAATGTATGCAATACGGAAGAAGATAATTCTGGGATCATTAAAGGGCACTTCATGAGACTCCTGGGGACCTCGAACCCCCTCTCCCACCATAGAAGGGACTGTATGGCAGCCATATCTAGGGTTTCCCCCCATAGGATACCACTCAACCTTCGCTCCCTACTACATGCCTCTATCTCTGAAGCAGAAATCATTGAGGTCATTGATGCCCTCCCTTCTGGTAAAAGCCCGGGACCGGACGGGCTCACTAATGAGTTCTTTAAATCCTTCAAGTTGGTGGTTGCCAACCCTCTTCATCTGGTTTGGCAAGAGGCGCTCAAGTTTGGCGCGCTTCCTTCTTGTCTCAACAATGGCATTATCAAGTTAATACACAAAAAGGGGAAAAGAACAGAATAGAGAACTGGCGTCGCATTATGATGCTCCAAACAAGATACAAGATCATTGCCAAAGTCATTGCCAACAGAATCTCTTGCCACTTGAGAGCATGGTTAAGCGAGGACCAAAAAGGTTTCATCAAAGGAAGGTCAATCTTGGAAACCATTATAGATATCTAGGAAGGTCTTGAATTTGCAAATGAGTCTAAACAAGACGTGGTCTTCCTCAAGATCGACTTTGATAAAGCCTACGATAGGCTAGAATGGGACTATATTCTACAGTCGCTCCATGATCTTGGATGTAGTCAAAAATTCACCAAGATGATCGCGACCCTTCTCGGAAACGCATCGACCCAAATTAACATTAACGGCAAACTTTCGAAGGTGATCAAACTTAGAAGATCTATCAGACAAGGGTGCCCATTGGCTCCCCTCCTCTTTGCCATTGCCACGGAAGGGCTTAGCAGGCTGGTGGAGCATCAGGTGGAAGTTGGTAATATCAAAGGCCTCCGTTTGCCTCATGACAATAATCAGATCACCATGAGACTTTTTGCCAATGATATGAACGCGTTTGTTCACAATGATAGTACCAGCCTGGAGACGTTCTGGAGGTGTCTGGATACTTTTTGTGAAGCCTCTCGATCCACAATCAGCCACTCTAAGACCGCCTTTAGAGCTATTGTTGGATCACAGCCCGACCTTCTCATTGATCATGGCTGTCAAATCATTCCGCAAGGCCAAATTTTTCGGCTTCTTGGGATCCCCTTGGGGTTTGGCGTCTCTATGGAACAGCGGTGGAACTGGGTGCTGGCCAAACTCGAAAACAAGCTTAACTATTGGAGAGTTATGCAAATCAATCTTGTTGGTCGTGCTATGGTTATCAACACATTCCTCCTTTCATCTTCCATTTATTTCCTTTCCTGTTGGAGACCGAAAGAGCAAGATCTATCCAAACTGGATAGTATTTGTAGAAACTTCCTTTGGACGGGCGACCACAATAGGAGGAGGGTGCCTAAAATCAAATGGTCCATCTACACCAGCCATAGAGATAGTGGGGGGCATGGTATCCTGGACATTGGGTGCATGGCTAACAAACTGGCGGCCAAATGGATGATTAAGGCTTGGTGCAACGGGGAGGCCTCGTGGGCCAAGTTGATCTTCAGAAACAAGAACGAGTTGGCTCTCATGGGTTTCCCAAATTGGAAGAATCTTGGCATCTTGACCTTGTTGTTTTCCCTGATCCCCGTCTTCCCGAAAGGCTCTAATCTCGTGTGCTCCCTATGGAAGATTTGGAACAAAGTCAAAAGCTACACAAGAATTAGTGAAGACTGGAAGTGGGCAGCCGATATCAGACAAAACGACTCTATCTCGTTTCCGATCCATGGCATCCGGAGTGTGGAATCTTGGAACATTCAAAATGCCAAGAAGTTATGGAACAAAGGCTTCAAAAAATGGAAACATCTCTAGAAACAAGACACCAACCGCTGGATCAACTTCGAGGATATTGACCCTCGTGTCAACATTTTGTATGAAGAATGGAACACTTTGCAAAGCAGATGTCTCGCCTGGGACCGACACAAAGTTCTCCTTCTCATGGGACACGACACGGCGAGCTCGCATGGTCTCAAATGGCACAATGGGAATAGCCTATCAAAAATCCCGAACATCAAAGAAATGATTGACTATCAGGTTAACCTCAACAAGAAGTGGTGCCTGTCATGGACGCGGCTTCGGTGGGACATGAATTTCATGGCTATTTGGCACCCCCTCATAGAAATCAAAAAGTCTGTCCTCTTATGGCAAATTCTTCATCATGGAATCTGGACCAACCTTAAGGCTAGCAAATTTTGTGGGATTCCTCTGCTACTGGTCTATCGAAGATGTTTCACACATCTTCTTTTCCTGCCCCAACTCCAACAGACTCTGGCAGACAGTTGGAAAGAAAATTAGACTTCAGAAACATCTCAGTTGGCAGCAAGCCTTGCTGGGAGAAGCGATCGGCTGCTCCGTGACTCTCTGAAACGCCATCAGAGGGGAGGTCCTATGGAAAATCTGGCGGGAAAGATGTGCTTTCAACTTCGGTGACTCTCCCAAAGAGTGGTCAATTGAGAAATCGTTGTTCCTCCTTGGCAAAAGGATTGTTAACTGTAAGAAATCCCCACCCCTTCAGGCATCATCAAGTACTCCTTTTGATCAATAACAAGCTTAAACCCAAGTGGGCCCCTCATGAGGGTGATGAGAGGGTGATTAACCTTCTTTGTAATGCCATCTAAGCTCTATAAAAGCTTCCCCTGCTTTGTGGGATTTGGGGGGTCCCGTGGGCACTAGTCCCCTTCTCTTGTACTTTTCTTTATTTAATTCAAGTCCAGGAGAGTAGGCTAACGCCAAACTTCCTTTATATTAAAAAAAAAAGATTTCAAAGTAAAGATTCTCTATACAGCACAGATGCATTGCAGCTCCTTGTGTCCAACCAACATCTTGATGCCCGATTCCTTCGATGCATATTGAATCTGTCAATCATGAGAGGTTGTAGCTGAAATAAGGCTGACTGCACCAATGCAAATTGAACGCATCATCTTGTGAAATAAGACGCCACTTTTAAAGTTTTTTTCTTTTTGATTGAAACAAAAATGCAAGATACCATTTAAGGTGATGCAAGCTTCCAATTAGTATTGTTTCGGCAAGTATCAGAAAGTTTGAGGCAAGTATCATCTTAAGAATTGGTGTCTATCATGGTAGGGAGCGTCTGTCGTGTGAATTCCAGCTTCTATCGACTCAAAGTATCAAAGACACGTGGCATCTTTCAACCTTTGAAGCCGGTTCTAGGCATTTATCTGTGATTCCTGGCATTTATCACTTAAAAGGTTTCTTGATTCTTCAAAGGATTTGAGCTTCAAAGGTTGGCTTTAACTTTCACATATGATGAATTTCACATTTGCTCTCATGTAACATGGATGGATGATGTCCTTAACATATCACATGCAAGGATATTGTTGGCTTAATATAGCTTTTGGAAAGGATTTTGATGATATTTTCCTGATCCTTAATTCTAGCCTCCATTTGTGGTCCTTGCATCACTCTTGGATCTCTTATGATTCCAGGGAATGCTATCTATTAGGGAATGATGCCCCTATAGGGACATCATTAGGTCCCTTTTGCACCTTTAAATAAGGGTTGTAAGCTTCTTTTGGATCTTAAAGTGGGTTCCTTCTTTTGGCTTGTATAGATGCTTCTCAATTTGGATCAACTCCTCAATTGGGTCCCTCTAATCAATCCTTCATAGCAATGTCTTTGAACAAGGGGACGGTGTCCTTAGAAAAGACATCATTGGAAGTGTTTGGGTGACTTTAACTTTTGTGAGTTGAATCTTTGTTTATCTTAACCTCCTCCATAATGATGTGATCACTTGAAGGCTACTTGATATGTTCTTTAGTTAATCATCGCGAACAATGTCTCAAGTGCTAGATGGTGTCCCTAGCAAGGACATCATTAGGACAATTTTGGACTTGGGAAAAAGGGTCTCACATAATGATCAATTACCTTAGAATTCAACTCTCAAGTCTTGATTTAGCACTTAGGTATTTGCCCCAAAATGTTAGCCAAGATCCTTATGCCTCAGTGATGTCCCTATGGGGACATTGGCAGAATTTAAGTTCTTTGGGAGGGAATTTTATGTCTCCTTTCTTCTCGATATTTTTGGTGTATCACTCCTTGCTTTGAGGCTTGTGTGCAAATATTTTTTCCCCACTCTACTCCTTACCATGGACATAGAGAGCCTAGTTTAATACCTAGTGACATCTCTGAAAAAAAAAAAAGAGATTTTTTCACTTCTTCTTGGTGCTTATACTTAAAATTCTCGTTCCTTGGTTAGTCCTTGTGATTTGATCAACTTTAAATCTTCCTTTAGGCAATTTCAACACACTTGGGATCTAACCTTGATGGTTGTCTGTAGTGTCCAACTTCATATGATGTCCCTAGAAGCTAACGCACAGTGTCCTTGCCAAGCTCTTGGACTGCCTATTACCCTCTTCTTGTCTCCTTGCTCCCTATGGTGGACTAGGCATGAAAACCTCCCCGAATGAAATCCGTGAATGATTATGCCCTTGTGACCTAGGCATGTTAGTCTTTTGGCATGACATCTAAGCAGTGCATCTGCCCTTTATAGCTCATGCATGCAACCCTCTTTTTTTCAACGGTTCTTTATAGAGGACATCTGCATACACTCCTAAGAATTTTTACAACTATCGATGCCCCCTACTATTGTATTGAAAAAAATGATGAGAAACAAAAGGCATATCATTTTATTGTTTTTTCAAAATCTTCATTTGTAGATTTGATAGAGATGCATACTTCTTCTCCTAAGAGAAAAAGGCCTCATAATGATTGCTTTGATGTTGTCTTACCAAGGTCATGCCTTAGCTACTATCACACAGAGAGGGAGTCTTTTTTCTTAAAAAAAGGTTGCCACATCCTTCTTACTTGGTGCATACAAGCTCAAATAGATACTCCAAAAGCCTCGACACCACCAACATAACAAATCAATGCCCCTCCCAAGGGTTTATTTGAAGGAAAAGGAGATGGAAATGTGAAGAATAAAAGAAAAATGGTGAAAATGAAAGAAATAATTTATAATTTTTAATGGGAATCTTGAAAAGCCTAACCTTAAAGTCCTATTTTTCTCTATTTCTAGCTATCTAGCTACCTAAGGGTGGAAAATGATAGATAAATACCCAAATCACGAGTTTGAAAGCACTAAGAACACATACGTCATATGAAAACTTATTATCACGTGACACATCTGACAAGAACATCCCTAGCAACAATGCCAAAAGAGTATCACGCAATCAATGTACCAATGTCAAGCGTGTCAATCTATGGAGCGACTAATCAATGTTATGAAGAACTTATGTGGAAAAATGGAAATAGACATAGCTACAATAAGAGAGAGACAAACACACACATAGGCACATACATGCATGCACACACACTCATGAGTAGGGAAGAGGCAAGTGCTCCAAAAAATCTTTTTTTTCTCAAGAAATGGATACAAAGCTCATAAGAGTTATAGATTCAACAAACTAACACCAACGAATGAGATATCTTTTTTTATAGTTTTTAATAGAGATCTATCCACACTATAGTGTTCAGCCTAACTTTAAAAGTAGTCTCCAAAGGCTATTTGGAGGTCGAAGTGATATCAAAAAAATACAAAAATTGGTGTGGAGGTACTACTCATGCTCATACTTGAATTTTATAATGTGGACCTAGAATAGTTTGGGAGACACCCCATTCTAAGGAGGGATTTGAGATGGCAAAAATTGGTAGATCCCTTTCTCCTTCACTTCCATGCTCACACTCCCTTTTGTCCATAGGCTTTTCCCTTTTACTAAGCTTTGATTGCTTTGACTATTTTGACTACTTTGACTTTGGCTTTGTGGCTGCTTTCTAGAGCTTCCTCCAACACTATGCCAGTAACTCATTGTTGCACGATCTTATGTACATAGGTACACAGAGAGTACAAAAAATGAAAAACACACAAAGAATAGAGATACATAGAAGAAGAGACAGTACACAACATTGGGTGCGATCTCCCCCTCTGTACTTTGTTCACGATTCTACACAATGTGTGTATTTATAGGATTTTTATTATGTCAAGAAAAGAGACTACAATGAGGGCAACACTTCGAAAAGAAGACATGGAAGTAAAAAGTTTGGAGAGCTCTATCCTTTATTTACATCCAGGGCCCTTCCATGTACATGTGGATGCATCCAATTATGCCATAGGATGTGTGTTAGCACAACCCACGAATGAAGGAAATATAGACATCCCCATAGCTTATGCGAACAGACAGATGAACGCAGCAGAAAGAAATTACACTACTACAGAACGAGAAGGATTAGGGATGATCTACGCGGTAAAGAAATTCAGACATTACTTGTTGGCAAACAAGTTCAAGTTCTTTACAGATCATCAAGCACTATTGTACTTAGTCAATAAGCCATGTTATACGGGAAGACTGATACGTTGGTTTCGATTACTCGTGGAGTACGATTTTGAAGTAGTAGTCAGGAAAGGAAAGACACATCTTAGAGCTGACCACCTCTCGAGACTAACCTCAGGAGAAGCTCCTCAAGGAATAGTGGATGAATTACCCGATGCATATTTGTTTAACCTTGAGATAGCACCAGAATGGGCTAAGCCTATAGTCCCGATTCTCACGTATGGACCCAAGAATCCTAGGATAAGGATCAAGGAAGGAGAGATTACCAAGTCTCAGAGATACCAAATCATAGCAGGAAGCATATATAAACAAGACAATCAAAAGATTCTTGCTTGTTGTGTAGATGAATCAGAACATGCAAATTGGTTGCAATTAGCACACATAGGTGCATTAAAGCAACATCATTCAAAACATCAAACATTGCAGACTCTGCATAGACTAGGAGTATATTGGCCTACGATGGAAGCAGATGTCTACAAATTGTGTAAAGAATGCCCTGTTTGTTGTGAAAGACCACCAGTAGAGCATGCTACATTATATCACGTGTCTCTCACACCAGACTGGAGTGAACCTTTAGTGACATACTTGAGGACGAACACATTCCCTCAAGGAATGACTTTAGCGCGACAACGAAGTCTAGAGTAGGAAGCTCATGACTATTCACTTATTAGCGATAATCTATACAAACGAGGACGAGATGGATACCTAAGACAATGTGTTCATGAGAGCGATTACTTGAGCATACTAGAGACTGCACACCAAGGTGTTGCAGGAGGTCACTTTGGACCGAATAGGATAATTAAAGCCATCCTCTTTGCAGGATTATGGTGGCCCACTCTTCACATGGATGCACATACCTATGTTAAGAGATGTGATGTGTGCCAAAGAACTCAATTTCCTACTCGCAGAGATGAAATGCCATTAAAACCCATGATGGGCGGACGTGCATTTTCTAAATGGGGTATAGACTTTGTAGGACCCATTAACCCCCCTGCAAAAGGTACACATGCTGAATACATTATTGTTGCGACAGATTATCTTACCAAATGGGTAGAGGCAAAAGCCACAAAAAAGAATGATGCACACACGACTGCAAAATTCTTATTTGAAAATGTCTTTACAAGATATGGATTGCCTATAGAGTTAGTGAGCGATCGAGGAACTCACTTTCTAAACCAAGTCATTGAATATTTGTTACAGGATTTTATGGTGATTCACAAGAAATCCGCACCATATCATCCTCAGGCCAATGGTCAAGCTGAAAGCACTAACAAGATCCTTTGTAATGTACTGACGAAACTTGTGAACAACAAACGTTTAGATTGGGACAAACAGTTACACCACGCTGTTTGGGCATATCAAGTGGCCTACAAGACCGTACTCAATGCAAAATCCCTTTCAGATGGTTTTTGGTCAGAATGTTGTGCTTCCTTTGGACTTCTTGATACCGACCCTTAAGGTTGCACAAGAACATCAGTGGACCGGCCATGAATTATGCAAGAATAATGGACTTGGAACGATTAGGAGAAACTAGGCTGAAAGCAGCAGTAGGTATATACGCAGCAAAGAAGAGACAGAAAGCATATTTTGATGCACATGTAAAAGATAAAGGCTTGAAAGAAGGAGATTTAGTTCTAGTATATATGCTGAAGCAACACGCACGGAAATTAGAAAAGCGAGGTTATGGACCTATGATCATTAACAGACTCTCGACAAGTGGAGCAATACAATTAGCCACCTTAGAAGGAGATATAATGCCTAATTACATTAGTGGCTGTAGAGTCAGGTTATATCAGGAACCTCTTACTGAGGATATGCTTAGACGACTCACGTTGGCAAAGAAGCGTAAGGAGGAAGAAAATAGAATACGAGCTGAAGCTCAGGCAGAAGCTATAGAACGCATTAAGCACATGAAGTTAAGAAGACAAGGACTAGGGAGAGAACATTATAACCATCTGGAAACATCACCCAGATACCCCATGGCCATGTGTCAAGTAAAGTCAACCACTCATCCTAGCATAGTGGACAAGAGACCATTCATTGCAGTTAGGCTAGAGCACGACAACCCTTGCCAAGAGCTCAGGGCTTTAATTGATTCGGGTGTTGCGACTAGTGCGATTAGATGGTCCCACTATAAGGATTCAAGAATAGAAATGCGGCCAGTTGAGGCATACCTCATAGGGCTAGGAGGCATGGAAACCCCTTGCATGGGTGAGGTGGACCTTCCTATCCTCATAAACGAAGTGACCTTGACAGTGAAACTACTAGTGTGCCATGATGACGACCTGATAGAACCCCTAATCCTTGGCCAAGATTGGCTATACAATCACTCAGTGGACCTAAATCTTAGACAAGGCTCCTTGCAGATTGGAACCTTAGATCAGAAGCAAGTGATACCGCTTGACTTCCCTAATGGCATTCCGACTGAGGTTTGTAGCCCTAGACCCTATGAAATGCATGCGGCAGAAGACCGGAAGATCTTTGGTCAGATCAGTCACGTTACGTCTACACCAACCCATGCGGGCTTGGCGATGGACAATTGTCAATCTAAAGGACGTCAGGAGATTTTCCATTGGGCTTCCTGCAAATTAGAAGGGACGCCCACCCCACCACTTGGTCAAATGGGCACAATCAACGGACAAATGGGGATGATCAGCGGTCAGGTGGACTTCATCAGCGTCCACATGGGCAAAACACCCTGCGGTGCCCATCCTTCCACACTTACTGCGGACTGACCTAGATTAAAAGTACAAAATGGAGCACTTCCTAATGGGCAGGTTTCGCAAGTGTTGGACCTCCCTTCTTTTCCAAAGCAGAGTGTCCATTCGACCTCTCAACCTCAACCACAAAAGAGTCAACCACTACAGAGGAGCCCAGGCCGACGACAATATCAGACGACACAAAGAAAGTAGCAGTATTAGTATCACAAAGCAAGCGGCACGAGACAGATATGGGTGCCAAAAGGACAGAAAACACCAACAACTTTCAACAATGCAGACAATGACAAGAAGAAGTTTCAGTAGAAGCAGAAACAGTATCCAAGGTCTTCTGAACATTCTTCTACGAACACAAACCTTCGACAAATTTGGATCGCCAAGAAGTACCTTACAAACCGACCCACGCCCACGCAGATTTGGGTACCCAAACAGTGTATTATAGCTCAACCATCAAGCCTTGTAATATACACCTATCAGAAATCTCTTCAACCCTCAATACCACCACGTCCGATCTCCACTTTTGTCCCTCCGCACCGACCTATCACCCGATCACAAACTCTTAGGAAGTGGATACCGAAACGTATCTAGAAGTCTTCTCCTAACCCATTGTCTAACATAACTACCACCCCGACTAATCTACAACCTTGTAATAACTCATTCATGATTGAACCTTGTATAAATCCACACACTATGACCCAACATCACCTGTAATAACATCTCATCAAAGAACTACATGCAATATCTGAAAACATATAGGTGTCTAGAGTCCTGCACTAGTTCTGCAAGAAGCATTGCATCAATCACATCACAACACTTGGCTACACGGGTTACACATCGGCTATGGAAAGGGATTGCGGTCTCACCTTAATGGGATCATAATTAATTTCCATACTAATGTGCTAATCTTTTGTAGCACATCTTTTCCATTAGCACGTCAATCATCATGCAAACCGAAGAAGGACCATCTGAAGCTGGAACCAGTATACCCAGGGCTACTATTAGTGATTTACTCGCTGAGCCCCATCCAACGGCTCCACCGCCAGAATTTCAAGGTTTCCCAGGACCGATGCTTATTGACGATCCTCCTAGAGGGTATACTGAGAAGATTCACCGCAATTCTCACTCGTTTCAAGGGCTAGCAGGACCATTGGCGGATGCTGAGTTTATATTTGAGGCTAATTTGACTTTTGATGACCGTACCTGGGGCAAATATCAGTTTCTCTCAACAAAGTTCGAAGAGCTACAGAACACACAAGACTTAACACATGTTTGGGCAAGAGCCAGCTTCACAGAGTATTTCAGTGACCCTTTGCCTAAACCTGACTTCTACAGATGCTATTACTTAATCACCACTTTGGTAGCTTCGGAGAACAAGGATCTGCCAGGCACCTTCATCCTGCCATCCTTAGTGAACGATCCACCATATAAAAGATTTTATCTTTCTAAAGATCTGATTCGAGCTGCCATCAAGATTCATGGAACCCACACGCCCACAAAGCGAGAAAGGTTAGTTCCAGACCCTATGAAACGTGGGAACGTTACTAAGTGGGAGGAGATTTCGGCGATCACACCTGAGCTTTCAAAACCACTACGGATATGTATGCAACATTTTGCTTTCCCCGCTCAGGACAGATTCACAATGCCTCACAAAAGACTATGGTTTGGTTTGTATTTATCTTGTATTGGACCCCAGACAGTTGATCTAGCTAGTTGGATCATTGATCAGATGTATTTAGCACAACATAGATGGGAAAGAAAGAAAGTCATCAATGGATGCTGCGCACTGACTAGAATTGTATATATGTGCTTAGCATATGACCTGCCGATTGAGCGAGCAATGACAAGTGAGGAGCTGAAAGCATTTAAAGGAACATCGAAGAAAGCTAGGAAGCCTAGCAAAGGAAGAGCAGGAAAGCGAATGACAGGAACTATCCCCTGCCTTCAGGTGCCAGAATCACCCTCATCACAACCCTCTCCTGAACAGTCTCCTACTGAACCCCCTGTACAACCCATTCGCATACGGTTATCGAGACCAGTTACAACCGAGGGCACTACCAGCACAGTCACTACTCAAGCAGCCATAGTCCCAGGACCTACCACCACTACGGCAGAAGTTCCCACCACTATTGGTGCGGAAGCTTTCTCTTTTTCGATACCCCATTTAGAAGCAGAACAAGCAGACACCACATTTGATTTTGAGATGCAGGATGTATTTTCAAATGAATTTCAGTTTTCAGCACGCCAGATCTTCTCTCAGGAATATGAAAGGCCCAGCTACCCTACCACACCGCGAGATCAACCACAAGGACAAGTAGTGTCTAGTTCCGAGGAAGAAAGAACAAAAACCGACGAAGATGAAGGTGATGACGAAGCCAGTCAGGGAACTCATGAATCCCAAGAACATGTGCAAACAGACGAACAAGGACAACAAACCGACAGCCAAGGTGACACGAGCACACACGAAGAAGAAACCTTCGAAGCAGCAGCTTATACACTGGCCATCAAAAAGTTATACCGTACTATGGAAAAGGTTTGGGCGCGTAAGAAGTTGACTGACGAAGAGAGCCAAACACTCATAGAACAAGAGCTTGTCTCGGGCGGGTTCAAAGAAGTATACATCAGAGGTTTCAGAGAGCTTGTCAAATCAGTGGGACCCACTGAAGCCTTAAGATATTTGCAGAGAAAACCGCTACCACAGTATGATCCTCGCAGAATCCGCCTACTAACCAAACCGGGTGAATACATTCGGGTACCCACCGACGGTCAGTCTTCAGAACAGGCTAGGGAAGCACGTCTCGTCGCTGAAAACTCATTGGTAGAGGACACCATTATCGTCGACTCCCCACACCGTACTACCGCTGTACATACCACCACAGTCGTCGAAGTACCGACCACCCCAACCGCTCCTCCATCACCTCCCATCCATTCAGTCTCCCCCATACACCCTCCTTCTCCCAGAACAACATCCTCTTTCTCCGGTGGAGTAGCAGAAGTCATCCTTACTCCCATTCATCCCACAATTCCCGCACCCACTCAACCTAGTCTACCCCCTAACACATCCACCTTTCTGTCCAACCCATTTCTCCATCCATCTTTTCCATCCTTCCCCACACCTCCAAGACCCCTCTTCCCATTCCCACCTCCATTAACATTCTCCCTAGTCTCACCTCCCCGACCCACCGTAACCCCTCTTTCCCCTTTCCACCAAGCCATCCAAGACAACCCCTCTGTATATTACTCCTCAACCTTTGTAAATCCTGTATTTACACCCACACACTTACCCATGATCACACCACTATTCACAATCACCGCACACATCGAGCGATATGAATATATCACCCCCCACTGCACCTCCACTCACTTCATTTGTGGCACCACAATATTTAAGCACACCACAATTTTCCACAATCACCACAGCATCCACTTTCCCACCCCCATTCCCCGTTCCCTTTGCATCTACACCCACTGCATCTTCACTTAGCACACCATTAATATTATCACCCACCATAGACACAGCATTTCGACAGATGTTCACGTGTATGACGCAAGTAAGAGATGAGTTCACATCTCTTGGAAATAATTATCAGCAGCTGCAGAGGACAACCAACGACTTACAGTCGCAGCTTAATTCATTGTCGATTGAGAATGCCTCATTGAATACTCGATACCAAGAATTACGCGAGGCATACCACAAACTAGAAGTAGAAAGTGAAGAGAAAGCCAAAGAGGCCACTGCGGATCTTGACAATTTGTTAAGGGTCCAGACAATTCGCAATGCGATGCTTACACGGAACATGGGCTTACTCAAAAGACATCTAGCAGCAGCAAAGGAAGAGAACCAGCGGCTACAAGAGCAGAACAGAGAAAATTTAGAAGCTGCTCTCGATCATCCAGACCAATCATTAAGTCCTAGCCGATTCAAAGCAGTGCCCTCCGAATCAATGAAAATGTTGCTCGATGATCACATCAGATTGCTCGATGAATACGATCGAATGAACGAAGAATATCAGAAGCTAAAAGAAGATCATAAGCTACTCCAGCTCAGAGCACCTGCAACACAGGGACTACCAGCTCTTGCGGACCCATCTCTTGACATCCTAGAGGAACTCAACGTACTATGGGTCCAGGTATCAACTCTTGAATCAAGGATAGCTATATATGAAGCACCACCAAGGCCAGATTCCCCACCAGAGCTCCCAGCTGATGAAGAAAATGTAACCATTCCAGTGGAGGAAACCTTTGAAGAAGCCTATGAGCCACAACCCATCCCAGGCGGATGCGTCACGGCTAAAGGCCAGACGACTTACGAACTTCCTACTCCCGCATGGATGAAGACAATTGAAGAGCTTGGAACAACCCACTCAGCACGAGTAGAGGCGTAGTTGCACGCCATGGCAATGATTGAAGAAAGAATTTTACAATCGTCCTACTTTGCTCATTTGGCCCCGCGCAGATACATATACGGGCATGAGTTACAGTACAAACTGTATTTCATGTTAATGGCCGAATACCAGTTGGCCATAGAGAAAGAAACAGGCAAGAAACCATCTCATGCTACTCAATTTGAACCTGAGGATTTGCCACGGCGAGATTTATCAACCAGACTGGCGTAAAGATCTTTTACAAGAATATCCTCAGATGATGAGTACTTGGGTTAAGGCACCACTACACTTAAAATACAACCCATGTTGGGGACCAGTGCCACGTCGCCGTTCCTGGAAGGCATTTGCGATTAAGATACAAAACAACAAGCAATGTCAGGATTGGCTAAACTACCCATACTTCAGGCCACCTATAGGACCACCTACAATCGGATACATGATTGCCACGATTCGCCACTGGCTCCCTCGCTTGAAACACATGGACGATATAGCAGCGCACATGACTGTCAAGATATTTGACATGATGCAGATGGTTTTTAAAGTCTTCAAACGCGTCAAGGCACCTCATGTAAACACCCCGGGATTTGAGCATGGCAATCTAGATCTGGCATATGATATGAGTACAACGCCATTGCTGCAGGTGTGTTATGCCTGGCATTGCAGAATTAAATACCTACCAGCGTGCTACAAGCAGACCTTCGAAGAAATGTTCACAACCAGTTTCTGGGAATACCATTCCGAAGTGTTCATTAGCAGGCCCACACATTTGCTTCAATTATTCGCCCGTGAACAGATGGTTTATTCCACACATTATTGACTCCCACCATCTGACGAACCGCAACCAAGCGATTGGGAGAAACTCGAGGTAGATTTGGCCCGAGGCATTCGGATATCAGAACACACCCTCGCTCAGGAACTACTACAGAACTACATCCGATAGACCGCACAACAAGGTTCTGTCGAGGACGACAGAAGCGAGAGGGAGGGGGGTGTTGGCAGTAGCCAGAGGCATAGAAGACACGGAAGCATGTAAAGAAAGAGCAGGGAGCTAGTCGAATCAATTTTTCAAAGATTATGTTTTATAAATATTCTTCAAAACCTCCAACAGTGATTTTCATCACTATTGTAACATATGTAACATAAAAAAACCCCTTTTTGTAATCCATAGCTCCATTTTGTGCAAGCCGAGGAGTCCTCGAGCTTGAGGAGCTTATGTAGAATGAGCGTATCAATTTTGGTTATTTTTAGATACCGTTTACCCATTCAAATAGCATCTAGGACCTATTTTTTAACTATGCCGATCACTAGATGTGAAACCGGTCAAAACTAGTCTAGAATCTATAAAAAGAGCTATAGAGCTCATTTTTGAGGTTAGTTAGTGTTAGCTTGTTTGAGTAGAGAAGAGCTTAGAGCTAATTTGAGCTTGTAAGAGTGTTCTTGAGCAATACAGTTGATTTCTCACCTTCCATTGTGTCTTGCTTGTCTCTTCGTAGTGTGTGTGTATGTGTGTGTGCATCTCTATGCTTCTCACCTTCACTCTCACCTCATCTCTCATTCACGATCTTCATATCACTCCTATCTCTTCCGCGGATTGATATTAAGGAGGTGGAGCTTCTTAACGTGGTTCTCACCATTGTGCTAGAGCAACACACACACACACACACACATATACATATATATATATATATATATATATATATATATATATATATATATATATATATATATATATATATATATATATATATATATATATATGTATATGTGTGTGTGTGTGTGTGTACATATATAATATCTATATATATATATAATATAATTTCTATTATTCATTTCTTGACACATCTAAAATGTCCACACCCATCCATTCCCTCATGAACCTTCAACTGCTATATCAAAACACAAAACACATTAATATCTCAATAAATTAATCTCCAAAATTCAACATTCCATAAGTAATAACATGCCCCTAGTTAAAAAGCAACAAACCTCAATGGATATAAATAACACAGACATGGATGGCCAGCCACATGTCCCATCACTGAACAAAATACGCATGTTCCATGTAAAAACACATGCATGGAAATGTTTCGGGGAGGAGTTAAATTAATGTGAATGTGAATGATATGCAAAAATTAAGTGATCATAATGAGGTGTTAATGAAGTCTTATGTATCCATTGACATTCTTCAATAGAATGATGATTATACTTAACTAAATATCTAGTGATATTGAGTACCTGTACATGTAGTATTTACATCATGATCTATACACACACACACACACACACACACACACACACACACACACACACACATATATATATATATATATATATATATATATATATATATATATATATATATATATATATATATATATATATATATATATATATATATATATATATATATATATATATATATATATATATATATATATATGATAGATAGATGTGTGTGTGTGTGTTTGTATATATATATCCCTAGGACTTTATATATATATATATATATATATATATATATATATATATATATATATATATATATATATATATATATATATATATATATATATATATATATATATATATATATATATGTGTGTGTGTGTGTGTGTGTGTGTGTGTGTTTGTATATATATATATATATATATATATATATATATATATATATATATATATATATATATATATATATATATATATATATATATATATATATATATGTGTGTGTGTGTGTGTGTGTGTGTGTGTGTGTGTGTGTGTGTGTGTGTGTGTGTATATATATATATATATACATCCATATACATACATAAACCCTAAATCCTAAATATAACAAATAAAACCAATGCATACCATGTGTGTATGCATGTGTTTTTGTGTGTATGTGTGTGTCTCTATGTGTGTGTATGTGTATGTGTGTATCTTTGTGTGTGTAATGTGGGTGTATCTCTATGTGTATGTATGTATATGTGTATATGTGCAAGTATCTATATGTGTGTGTATGTGTATATGTGTGATGCATTTATGTGTATATGTATGTGTATGTGTGTGTATATGGGTGTATGTATATGTATGTGCATGTATATGTATGTATGTATGTATGTATGTATGTATGTATATGTGTGTGTATGTGTATGTATGTGTATGTATGTATGTAGGTGTGTATGTGAGTGTATGAATATGTGTATATGTGTATGTGGTTGTGTATATGTGTATGCATGTATGTATGTATGTATTCATATGCATGTGGCATTATTTATGCATATGTATGTGTGTGTGTCTCTATGTGCATGTGTATGTGTATGTGTATGTGTATGTGTATGTGTGTGTCTCTATGTGTGTGTATGTATATGTGGGTGTATGTATCTGTGTGTGTATGTATACATGTGTGCATGTGTGTGTATGCACATGTATGTATAGTAAGTGTATGTGTGTGTATGTATACATGTGGATACGTGCATATGTGTGTGTGTGTACGTGTATGTATGTATGTGTATGTATACATGTGTGTGTATGTGTGTTTTTATATGTGTATATGTGTGTACATTTGTGTGTATGCATGTGTATGTGTGTCTCTCTGTGTGTGTATGTATATGTGGGTGTATCTATATGTATATTTGTGTGTGCATATGTGCATATGTGTGTATGTATGTGTGTCTATGTATTTGCATGTGTGTGTATGTATGTGTGTGTAAGCATATGTGTGTATGGATGTGTGTGTATGCATGTGTATGTATGCATGTGAGTGTATATGTGTCTATGTGCAAGTATCTATATGTGTATGTGTATGTGTGTGTATGCATATGTGTGTGTATATGTGTGTAGGCATATGTATATGTAGTGAGTGCATGTGTGTTTTTATATATGTATGTGTGTATGTTTGTGTGTATGCATGTGTATTTGTGTGTATGTGTGTGTCTCTATGTGTGTGTCTGTGTATGTGTGTATCTTTGTGTGTGTAATGTGGGTGTATCTACATGTGTATGTATGTATACGTGTATATGTGCAAGTATCTATATGTGTGTGTATGTGTATATGTGTGATGCATATATGTGTATATGTATGTGTATGTGTGTGTATATGGGTGTATGTATATGTATGTGCATGTATATGTATGTATGTATGTATGTATGTATATGTGTGTGTATGTGTATGTATGTGTATGTAGGTGTGTATGTGAGTGTATGAATATGTGTATATGTGTATGCATGTATGTATGTATGTATTCATATGCATGTGGCATTATTTATGCATATGTATGTATTTGTGTGTCTCTATGTGCATGTGTATGTGTATGTGTATGTGTATGTGTATGTGTATGTGTATGTGTATGTGTATGTGTATGTGTATGTGTGTGTCTCTATGTGTGTGTATGTATATGTGGGTGTATGTATCTGTGTGTGTATGTATACATGTGTGCATGTGTGTGTATGCACATGTATGTATAGTAAGTGTATGTGTGTGTATGTATACACGTGGATATGTGCATGTGTGTGTGTACGTGTATGTATACATGTGTGTGGATGTGTGTTTTTATATGTGTATATGTGTGTACATTTGTGTGTATGCATGTGTATATGTGTCTCTCTATGTGTGTGTATGTATATGTGGGTGTATCTATATGTATATTTGTGTGTGCATATGTGCATATGTGTGTATGTATGTGTGTCTATGTATGTGCATGTGTGTGTATGTATGTGTGTGTAAGCTGGATGTGTGTGTATGCATGTGTATGTATGCATGTGAGTGTATATGTGTGTGTCTATGTGCAAGTACCTATATGTATATGTGTGTGTATGCATATGTGTGTGTATGCATATGTGTGTGTATGCATATGTGTGTGTATATGTGTCTATGTATGTGTGTCTATATGTGTATATGTGTGTATGTATGTGTGTGTATATATGTGTATGTATGTGTGTGTATATGTGTATATACGCATGTATATGTGTATATACATATGTATATGTGTCTATATATGTGTATGTGTATATGTGTGTATGAATGTGTGTATGTATATTTGTGTATATATGTGTGTGTGTATATAAGTGTATGTGTATGTTTGTGTATATGTGTGTATGTATGTGTGTGTACATGTGTGTATGTAAGTGTGTATGCATATGTGTGTATGTATGTGTGTCTGTATATGTTTGTAGATGTGTATATATATATATGTATATGTGTGTGTGTGTGTATATGTGTTTATGTATGTGTGTGTATATGTGTGTGTGTATGTCTATATGTATATGTGTGTGTATGTGTATATATATGTATATGTGTGTGTATATATGTGTATGTGTGTATGTATATGTGAGTATGTATATGTGTGTATGTATATGTGTGTATGTTTGTGTGTGTATATGTGTGTGTATATATGTGTATGTATATGTGTGTATATATGTGTGTGTATATGTGTGTGTATATGTATGTATGTTTGTGTATATGTGTGTATGTATGTGTGTGTATATGTGTGTATGTATGTGTATGTATATGTGTGTATGTATGTGTATATGTGTGTATATGTGTATATATGTGTATGTATGTGTGTGTATGCATGTGTGTATGTATGTGTATGCATATGTGTATATTGTGCATGTGTGTATATGTGTATATATGTGTATGTATGTGTGTGTATGCATATGTGTGCATGTGTGTATGCATATGTTTGTGTATGTATGTGCATTTGTACCTACCTCAGGACTCGCTTGCAACCGGTACACTCGCTCTCACTCACTCTCCGTCTTCGTTTGCTTGCTTGATCCCGACACAAATGTGTTGGGTAAAAGCTATTTTTTTTTCAACTCTTACACCGTCGCTTATGCGATGCCCAAGCGTAGCAGGCAGGTTGCTTGCGTTGCTAGGATTTGATGCTTTTAGCGACACTAGAGCTAAGCGTTGCATAAGCGATGCTCACTGTCGCATATGCGACTACCCCGATTTATTTTTTGGGTTTTTTTTCTTAAACGTCTCTTATGCGATGATTTTTGTAAGAAGTGTCACATAAACGACGATAGCCCTCTTTTTTTTCAATGGAGGGTGTCCCCACACCCGCATTATTCTTGTAGTGAATTATCATTGATCTTTTGAATCATACGAAATAATCCATAATATCATGGTGCAAATTTAACTCTAGGATGTTGTAAATTGTTTTTCAAACGTCGTTTAATGATACATAATCATACTAAATTATTTTCCTTAGATTCTTTGGCTAACCGTTTCTTGGTAACATTACATGTATAACATTCTTGACTCTTTCTAATGTACTCATGAACTTCATGAAGTATAGAAATGTGAACTTGAACGATAGAATCAACCATATAAATATTAGTTTGAGTGAGTGACATGGGAGTGGGAATATTTTTACCATACAATCTCCCTCCACACACTCTGTTTGATGAGTCTATAGAGTGTGTGTATTTATAGGATTTTTATTATGTTGAAAATAGAGATTACAATGAGGGTGGCACTTCGAAAAGCAAGCATGAAACACTCATCATAAGATTGATTTGTCATCTACACTTGTACTTATTTTTTCTCTACAAATAAACTTTGAATATAGGCATAGCTTGCCAGGTTTCCTAATCATTGGGAATTTGGTTCCATGAACATCCTTTTCATTTATCCAATCCCTTGATGTAGTCAAACTCTTAGAAAATTGAGTCCATATAGGTCATCATGATCAATTTGTTTGACTTCACCGAGAATGGATTTTAGCATAGACTGTTAAACTTTCCCCAACCAACTTCTACGTGTTCATTGTATTCTAAAGAGGAAATGAAGTCAATACATGCTAAAAGGATGTAAAAAGATCATACTATTTCTAGCAAGGATAATTTGCATTTACCTCATAATTGATAATCAAGGGTATATTAATGATTTAGGAGCAATGATAAACTTTTTCCTACGAGGACCCTTTAGAGAACCTTGCATGAAGAAGATGAAGACATACACTTTGTGGGAGGCCAATGAAAGATTAGGACTAGCTAAGATACGGAGAGATTATCCATTTTGCTCCTAACAAGAGCTTGAGGTTTTAGGAGATGCAGTCATGTTGTATTTCATGATATGAAGCCATCTTGGAGGTAATCCAAAGCATTGAAGTCAACAGAAAACAAGATACAATGCTTAAGATCAAGCTAAAATAATCAAGATAAGGCAACTATCCCCAATAAATGTCGATCATTAGAGTGGTCCTTGTGCTTTCCTATAGTTTTTATCTATTTAGGGTTATTTCATTTCCATAATTGTAGAACATAGGGTGTAAGGCTAGCCAATGCTAAATCAAAGCACCCACCCCAAAGAGTCTTGAATCGGATGAGTTAACATCTTAATCTTGAATTCGTGGGGGTTTAATTATAATCTCAATGAAATATTTGAACCATATTAACCCCATTCTCTTGATTCAAGTAAATTTCACACTTTGAACCATATTAATCCCATTCTCTTGATTTGTGTACATGTAATCATAACATATCTAAGTATTTTGTAAGTTCTATGCTAACCACCCACATAACAGTCTAGCATCAAAATATCTTTAATATGGTCAACATTAAAATATGAATTAACCTTGAGGTATGAATGCAGTGCATGCCTTGATGAATATACTCACTTATACAATTTCATCTCATCTCAATTTGAATTCTTTGGAATGCGACATTATTATCACCTTAGACCAATTAATGAAGTATGATTAAGAGAGTCAAGAAAAAAATGTTTGATATTGAATGAGATTAGGAAGGAAATAAAAAATGGGGGAGACATAATGATACCAAGAAAATCAAGGAGGAGTTTGACCGTTTGCTCAAATTAGTCTTTAAGATTGGATAGTTAGATCACTTTCAAAGAAACCCATTTACATTGCTATGAGAGGCTTAAGTTCCATCATTAAAGCTTGTTTGAATTCGATTGAAAGAGGAAATTCAGGACACTTGACTTTAATTTGGCATGATTAAATCTCGCACAAGAACCATTAATAGAGAAAAAAATAAATGAAGAATGCAATAAAGGAAAAAAAAGTCTTTTAATCTCTTACTCAACATATGTATGTGTTGCTTTATAACGAGATTGAGATTGCAATGAGAATAGAGGCCGAAATGATTCCAAGTAGATGAAATTATGGCATTCATGAGGAAATGAATGATCATAAATCTTAAGTTGGCTTGCCACACAATGCATCTAAGTACACAAAAGGAGAACGAAATTTGAGCTCTAAATTAATTGAAGAAACTTCCTTTGTATTTGAGAGAATTTATTACCATAGCATGAAGGATTAGAAGAAAAAGGGAGCAATAGTGTGGGACTATGTGCATATACCAAAGAGAAATATCTATATGATCACTTGTTTTCATTAAGCCTAAGTTCATTGAAGTATTCAAACAAGATTTATTTCATGTACATTGGACAATTTTTCATGCTTGAATGAGTGTATATATCAATGGGAAGGAAATATATAACATGACAGACATTTGGGGAGAAAGTGAATTAAAGGAGGTAGTTGAGAATCATTGAAAGCCTTCATGGATGCTAAATTACATGTTGAAGGATGGTGGGAAGAGTAGTTAGACATTTTCTTGCACATTGTGGCTTGAGGAGAGTTTGAATTTCACATCTTGAAGGTTTTTGGTAAGGTTCACTTGGTATCTCTTGCATAAGCGTGAATTGCATAGCTTGATTGCTTGTTGCTTTTGATTTTGATTTGCATAGGGTGGATGTCAAGATGACCAAGTTTTTGGAATATTTAGAGAAGGTGTATGGTATTTGAATGTGTGTCCATCCTTGGTTGGATAGTGGTTGAAGCATTTTTTTAAGGAGTGATTTGTGAGTTTGCAAGTTTGGAGAACATTAGCATAAAGGAAAGATTAAATTAGCGTTTAGAGAATTAGTTAAAAGGAATTATGTACTCACATAGATCACTACTTGAAAAATGTGATTCTCATAGGTAACTCATGTGAGAGAAGCTTTACTACACCATAAAGTTTATCTTTTGATCTTTGAGTTAATGAGGAAGAGAGAGCATTCTCAAATTTAGAACTTGCTACTCTCTAGTGTCTTACAATTTGGATCTTGCATGTTTTTTTTTTGGAATCCATTGATATTGTTCAAACTTGGGCCTTGTCTATGAGTTTTGTAATGAGTATATATAGTGAAAAAATAGGGATAATGAACTTTTAACTCATTGATTTCCTAAAGAGACATCTTCACGAGAGGTTACCATTGTTTTTGAAAAGGGGTTTTGGCATTGAGTTGATAAAGGGAGGAGCTTTCTCATTACTTGGAGAATCTATGTGCTTTATCTTTTGGAAGAACTTAATCACATTTAACTTAGCTATTTTAGACACATTTGAGCTATTGAAGGGATTATTTGAGACACATTTGAGCCATTTGAGACACATTTGAGCCATTTGAGGCACATTAGAAAGGCAAACACATTTGAGCTATTTGAGACACATTATAGAGGCAAATCCCTATGGAAGTTGTTCCATTTCACAATATGTAGAAAAACCATTTTGAAAAGTGTAATTGGATTATACTAAGGAAAATAAATCAGAAAGGCACTAATCCATTTAGGTCACCCATGGCACATATACGTGTCACTTGTCACCTTGACAAAAAGATGATCATGATAGTTAGGGGTGCATGGTGTAGTGATAAACAATTTGCAAGTTTGATTGATGATCTAGGGTTCAATGCATTCATCCTTGGAAGGGGAAATAAAAGGGATCAAACTAAAAGAAAAATGTTTGCAGCTAGAGAAGCATATGCATGGCCTATGTCTCTCATCATGGGACATGTGAAACGAGTTCAAAAAACAGTTTGTAGTGGCCGTTTCGTTTCCTCTGCTTCGTCAACTTACAACCAGATTCGGTCACTTGAGAAGGGGAAGCAAAACATTCAGGTAGCAGCAAACATGTGGAATTTGGGCTCTGACGTTTCCCATTGGTTCGTTAGTTCTCAAGCACTCTGCCTGTAGGTTTCTGTTTATAGCCCCCTGCTATAAGTAAAGCCGTCGTGCGCAAGCTATTGTGTTTCCTGACAGGGGCGGTCTCATGTTCTTTAAACCTCTGTGTGTGTGGAGTAAGATATGTCTGAAAATGGAGCGAAGGTTCTGGGCGATGGAATCATAGATGACGATTCTCATGCTTCTTTTCGCGTTCAGGAAATCGGTAACAGCGAAAATGGAGATGAATTTAGGTTTAATGTTTGCGGAAGTGTGGTTTCTGAAAAACTGCCTGTTCCTCCTCGTCGCCTCACATCTCTCGAAGTGGAATCTATGCATGTATCTGGAATGTCACCGCAACGAGAAAAGGTATTGCTCGAAACAAAGCTTCTTCTCTGGTTTATTCTTCATCGTTAAACGGGAAAAAAAATCATTTTCAAGTACAGAATTATGAAATGGGATATAATTGGGCTAACTGGACTCATTGATGTTGCATGCAAACCATGCCATGATTCAGGTGTTATTGAAACAGGCTCTTCCTTATTAATTCACAACCATATATTGATTAAATATTTCATATCTGCTGTGGCATCCCTTTGGACCAAAATGTTTTCTCAAATACTTTCGTTTTCCATGCTAAGGTTTCTATTTATATGATTTTATGGAATAATTAACTGTTGCATTAGACGTCCTTAGATAATAGTAACAGGCTTATGTATGTGTGAATCCATTTAAGCTTTGGCCTTGCTTGATTGGATGTATTTACATGTTAATGTACTCTCGATTTTATATGCATGCATGTGGGCATGCCACATGTGCATGCATGTGGGCACGCCACATGTGCATGCATGTGTATTTATTACAGATTTAGGCGTTTGTGAATGTAGACAATGTACATAGATGTACAGATAAACAAGCATTTGTGATGTCTTTATGTACATCAATGGATAATTAAGTGTGCACTATGCTTTCATTCATGTATTCATAGTTTTTTATTTTCTTTTTATTTTCTCCCTTATAATGTCAAGTGTAGATCCAAAACTAGATGACATACATACAGTTTCCCAAACTATCATGGCATGTTTCTCTTGCTAGCACATTAGCATTTCCATGGAATGTTTACTTTGCTCGTGCATTTATGTTTTCATGTATTTGGAAGACTGTAATTATGGTTAACTTAAACAGATACACATTTATCAAAACTTACATTTATCAAAACTTACTTATTTTGATATTCGTAACAATCTTTAGGAAGCTAGAAAGTGTAAAATCCGACGTCCTTTTCTGGAGACTTTGGTTATTCACTAGAGAGCTTATAAGCAATGGAGTGGAGTTTTAATAGAGAGAAAATTGCGGCTAAATATATGACTTCTATGCTTTTTAGTAGTGACTTGACATATTTAATGTACCACTTTTTGAACTGTGCATTCTTTTTCCAGAAGCTCAAAGGCTGAAGAATTTTGAAACTCCTAACTAGTTCCTAGTAGGGTTTCTTATTTTTTTCCAAATTACATCCACTTATACTCAATTATAGTGATGCTTTTTTATGAAATAATCATTAAATCAGATGTATAGATAGGTACCCAAATTTCAACATGAATGCTGAAGAATAAGAAACCCTCTTTCAATTTTTTTGTCTTGATGCTTTCAATTAACTGATTCTGCACATCATCTGGTGTTGATCGAGAAAAGTTTTGAATGTCTTCGGTTTGTGTTATTATTGTCACGCATCTTACTGAGTTATTATTTTTCCATTAACTGCAGGTACTTTCAACTGCCTGCATTTTGCAGTTGGCTTATCAGAGCATTGGGGTTGTCTATGGTGACATTGGCACATCACCCCTCTATGTTTTTACAAGCACTTTTCCAGATGGTCTTCATCCCATCCATTACAGTAGAGATATATTAGGATCTTTATCTTTGATTATCTACACGCTTACATTGATTCCTCTTATCAAGTATGTGTGCATTGTGCTATGGGCAAATGATAACGGGGATGGTAAGATTGGCTTTCTGTATGTAGTTTCCTGAATCAATGCTTCATGTAGCGGTTGCTTGTTTACAGCTTATGTTTATCTACTTTGTATAATATAATGTTCATATGTACTCGTTTGAGTGCTAAATACTGTTCTTATTTGCTCCTTTTGACGGTACGGTGCATGCTCTGTCAAACGTTCAGTCTCTTTTCATAATCAGATTTTTAGACTTTTTCTAGGCAATTTATGCCCTATTGATCCAAAAGAATATAATGCTATGTTTCTTTTCATACTTAAAAGCATCTTTACACTTTGATTATTTAGCAGAGTGATTCTTGCCTCTCTAAAGTACAATTTCTAATGGACATGGCAGGTGGAACATTTGCATTGTACTCTGTGTTGTGCCGTGGTGCAAATGTGAGCTTACTGCCTAACCAACAGATTGAAGACAGAGAACTAGCTTTTTATAAGCTTGAAATGCCAAGTAGACAGTTGAAACGTGCCTTAAAATTGAAGGAAACATTGGAGAATAGCCGATGTGCTAAGACGAGTCTGCTGTTTATTGCACTTCTAGGTACTTGTATGGTGATTGGAGATGGGGTACTGACTCCAGCTATTTCAGGTGCAGAATAAAATTTCTAATGTATTTAAACATGTAAAACCTTACATGTTCCGATCTGAATGTAAAAACTTAATGTATTTAAAAGTTTCCTCACTAATGCAGGCCTCACAGCTTTATGCAGTGCTTTCTGCTGTTTCTGGAATCCAAGCAGCGACAACCAAGTTGCATCAAAGTAAGTGCTGAAGTTTTGACATGGTATGTTTGAAGAGTTTTTGCTATCTTAATTGTCCTGTTCTGAACAAATGAAGCGTATCATTTTGCAGATGCTGTTGTGATCTTGTCAATTCTTATCTTGGTAGCCCTTTTTTCAGTTCAAAGGTTTGGAACATCCAGAGTGGGCTTCGCATTTGCCCCAGTTGTCCTCACTTGGTTCTTATGCATTGGAAGTATTGGCTTATATAATATGTTCATTTATGACCGACTTATAATTAGGGCATTCAATCCAAAATACATATATGACTACTTTCATGGGAATCTAAAGCAAGCTTGGGTCTCACTTGGAGGAATTGTGCTTTGCATAACAGGTCATTATTCAAGAACGTGAACTGTTACAATTTGATGGGCATAATGAATTTGATATTATATGTGCAATCCCAGAAATAATTTGAGAGATTGTTCTAATTTACTTAAATATGTTCAAAACTTAGTTGTTGTGAACTAACATTTCAATATGGATTTTATAATCTTATGCACATTTGGAATTTGATGCTACTTATTCCTCATCCTTTGGAACGATTGCAGAAATCATTCTAATCAATTTCAATCTATTCAAATCATAGTTCTGGCAATTGTCCTGGGAGTCTTATAGTATTTACTTAAAATTGTGCATAAAGTTGCAACTCCTATTTACTACGATATAAATATCCTTTCTGCATCTGAGTTTAGACATTTGCTGTTATGAGTTGCGACTATGCTGTATTTTGCTTGTCATCTTTTTGTGTGATCATGCTCAAGTTATCAGATATTTTTGTTGTTCTACCTTATTACCAATAGCACTCTTTTTGAGTTCTATTTACTGATGTGCTTCATCATTAATGATTCATCGAGATAAACCAATCTATGTATGTACATAGCTCTGCATCTTTGCATGCTGATGAGAGAATGTATTGGTATCTATTTGTTTCCATATAATTGGATACTACTTTGTGAATAGAGTATCAGAATGTTTACTCAAGGGGTATACTTGATGGAACTGTGCTTAAAATGTCTTTTAGGTGGGTGGATGATTTTTAAATAAAACATTATTTCATTGAAATGGGGTCTTATCTATATATATGTATATATATATATATAATGGATCATTTTATATATTGTAGGTGCTGAAGCAATGTTTGCAGACTTAGGGCATTTCTCTGTTCCATCCATACAGGTATTTAATTATGGTCCCACTGTGTATGTGTGAGTATACAATTTTCTTTTTATTTGTTCCATCCCATCTGTTCCTCCTCCTGCTTTGATAATTGTGGTGGACTATAACAATAATTATGAATATTTACCTCTAAAGAGCCAAAGAATAAATGAACTAAATAATATGACTCTATGCATGATTACTTAGAAATAAACAACATTTGTCCGTGAATAAGATGGAGCGATACTCTCGGAGGATCATATTAGATTTCTTTGTATCATAATGGGACAATGGAGCTGGTCTCTTTGGTTCTTTTTAGGAGATTTGTGGCATGAGCACAAATCGATGTACCTGTAGCCATATTTGCTTTACTTTGCAAGCACGTCCGTGTTCTGTGCTTTATTTGGTTGAATGAACTTGACAGAGCGACGATTGCACTGCTCTCAGATGCCGTGGATTGACATCAGCCCTGATGTCATAGGATTCAGTCGTCCATCAGCCAATCCCAATTTGATTGCTTCCATGGTAGCAATACGGCACTACTTAATTTGTTTTGTAGAAATCTGTGAATCTCTTTTGCTCTTGTTCGATGGCAGGCAATCATTGAAGTGGTGCAAGGACACAGTAGTCATGGCAGAGATGGCTTCATCTCCATCATGCCCTCTTGATTTCAGGATTGATGTAATCTGAATCAGCTGTGCAGCATCCTCATTTCTCCCTCCCTCTCTCTCTCTCAACGTTTTGGCACAGCAGATTGTGGGACATGGTGCTTCATGTTCAAGCTGAGAAAGATGCTGATGCACTCTTGAGCTCCTCACGCACACAAGCTGTCCAGATGTCTCCGTAGTAATACAATGTGCAAAATAAATCTACTGCAGGTCATTGTTGAAGAGGTCCTAGCTGCAATCTCCAGCCATCAATTTCCATGCCTGATACCTCTGCCTTGCTCTCATGTCTCTCTGCAAGAAGGGCTTGATCTATCTGTTGCATGTAGATGTGGCCAGCGGTCTCATTACTCAGACTTTGCACATATTAGCTTGTTGCACAGAGGCAGTGCACAATGATTTGATACATATGTTGAGTTGGCTTTGCAATTTGATACATATGTTGAGTTGGCTTTGCAGTATACATGTTTTGGTGTTAAGGCACTGTTGCTCTAGCACATACGAAAGAGTAGCAGAATGACCTCCACCCGAAAATCGTGAGTACACCTTTCGACATCCAAAAAGGAATGTGATTGTGATGCCTTCTAATAGGTGCTCTTTGGCAACCACAAATCATGTCTTCGTCTCCACCCTAGCTTCTCGATCAAAAGTGTGTAGAAACACTTGGTATTATTTTAGATGATATTGCCTGAAAAGCACTTTATTAGGATGAAGGAAATACTATCTAGATTACATGAGAAATAAGCTAATGATGGAATGATGTACACCACATATGGTTGCACATCACAACATACTAACCATGAAACTTGCAACAAAGTGAGAATGATAATCAAAATGATGAATGACTAGTGCTTATAAGCACTTTTGTTATAAAGGGAGGGAGGGAGGGTTGGTTTAAGAAAAAGTGTGGATATAAGCTAATCATGAAAATGATGAAAACAAGAACTTTAAATTCTACTAACAATAACCTATGCTTTGTAAAAATGTTGAAATGAAAAGAACTATTCCTACTCTACTCACATACACACATCTAACAAGCTATGGAGGAACGAATAAAAGAAATGAAAACATGATGAATGAATTAAAACAAAAATGACTTATCTAGAATGCTCTATAAGCATGGGGACTCCGTGAAGAGAGGATCTACACTCTTATATGTGCTAGAGTGAATGAGCTTGTTTGAAGTGAAGTAAGGCCCTCCTTATATGGAGTTCATGCCAAATCTCTTTGCATGTGGGATAAATGAGCTTGCATGAGAGTGAACCAAGATTTGAACGCAAGGGTGGAGCATGGAACTCTCAACATTTATCCCTAATAGTTATCTGGTTACAAAAGATTTGAACTTACCTTCATGTTTATATTCACTTATCTATGCAGGTATTTTCAGATAGTCAAAGTGTTATTGCTATAGCAAAGAACCTAGTTTATCATGCAAGGAAAAAACATACTAAGATTCACTATCACTACATGTGTGAGCAGGTAGCAAAGAAGCACATTGAGCTTATTTATGTTCCTACAAATGAGAATGTGGCAGATATTTTCATAAAGGCATTATCATGGAAAAGACAGCACATGTTATGCAGATGATTAAATCTTACCCCAATATGACATCTGAGGGGGGATTGTTGGAAACAATGCCATATTGAGCTTAAACTCTTAAGTTTCAGTGAGCCATAAAGATCTAAGTTCACCATTTTTAAGAAAAGGTAAAATTCAAAGATGGTAAAAAAATTTTATGACATATTCTCATCAAGAGCTTTCTAATGGTATATAACATTAACCCATCTGATACCTAAAAGCTTCTCAAATCTCAAACCCTAAAATTTGCTTTTGGACATGCTTTATGATCCAATGGTTGAGATTCAATGTCACCAAAAGCAGAGTTCTAAGGTCTATGTTTCCATTCGCCTAGCTCTAGGCTTTTCTCATTGCCACATCACCCATGAAAAGTCCAATAAAGCATCTGCGAAAAAGTTTAAGTGCTTTTAGAGCTTTTTCGTTACTTCTAGTGCAAGGCAGCCTTATGGCTATAAAAAGACAATCGGGATCACTTATTATCATCAATCTTGTGTAAGACACACTTCCCAAAGTGTATATCTGCTGGTGTGCAGGTTCTTGCTGATTTGGAGTTGTTTTACTGCTGCCATCTTCTTCTTAGCACACATCTTATGTGTGCGCATGCTGATTTATTGTAAGTAGCTGCTGTTATTCAGTTTTACTCGTCTTCTTGTTGCTGAACTAGGTTATTCCAGCCTGTTACTTCAAGAGGCGAAGTTCTTGTAGCTGCTTATATGAAAGAAGAAGCTATATTCTGTTTTGTAGCAGATTTTAACCCTCATTAACAACACTTGATTGTCTTTATACAATCAATAATATACTTATTCTATAATGCACACACTATTTTCTTTAACTCTTAGCCTAACTTCTCTTATTTTTTGTATCTAGATCCAGTCCATATTTAGCCTTTATGCAATTTATTTATATACACACATTGAATGGTCATTCCACTATTAATTTTAACTATTTAAGAGTTGCTTTTTAGCTACTCATCTATCTCTTCTCTTGCCTCTACTCTAATGTCTATCTTCATTCATCTATCTTATTTGGTTCAAGGTGTGTATGTGTGCAAGGTATGCTGATCTTCCATTTATGTGTTAGCCAAGTTGGAGTTGATGTTTTCCTATCTTTCCACTCAAGTGTGCAATTTCTGGTATATGTACTTGGAATTGGAGGAATAAAGAGAAAGGTACAGATTGAATTGAAGCGAAATGTCCAAAATTACTTCTATAGATGCTTCCATAAGTAATAAAAAACTCAAGTGAGTTGTTCAAAGCCTTTGAAACGACCTTTCAAAGCCTAGGTTCTTGTGATCTGTATACACAGTAACTTTATGGGCTGCTCCTTCTAGATGGTGACGCCAGGTATCAAAAGCGTCCACTATGGAAACGAGTTCTTTATCATGAATTTCATAATTAATCTCTGGAGGGGAAAACTTCCTTGAATGATATGCGACTGGATGTAGGTGTCCATCATCTTCTGTGCATCTTCATTCAATGAGAATTTTGTGTTTCCTGTAAGCTTGGTAAGGGGTGTCACTATTTTGGAGTAATCTCTTATGAATATCCTGTAAAAATTGGCAAACCCTAGAAAACATTGTAAATCTCGAACACTCAAAGGTGGTTGCCAATCAAGGATTGTCTCTATCTTCTTAGGGTCCATAAAAATCTCTTTATCTGGTACAATGTATCCTAAAAATTCCACTTTAGTCTGATGGAAAGAGCACTTCTCCAATTTCGCATATAATCCTTTTTCTCTTAGTTTCTCTAGGACTATCTTTACATGACATTCATGATCCTCTAGATTTTTGGAGAATATCAAGATATCGTCAAGGTATATTACAACAAAATCATCCAAATGCTCTCGAAAGATATCATTCATCATATGTTGGAAGACAGTTGGAGCATTTGTGAGACTGAATGGCATAACTACATATTCAAAATGGCCATACCTTATTCTAAATGCTTTCTTCTATTCGTCTCCTTCTGTGATCCTGATAAGGTTGTAAGCTCCTCGAAGGTTAATTTTTGTGAAGAACTTTGCTTTTCCAAGGTGTTCCAAGAGCTCTGGTATGAGTGGTAGAGGGTATCTCTTCTTTATAGTGACTTTATTCAATCCACGATAGTCTACACACATCCTGAGAGTCCCATCCTTCTTCTTTACAAATAAGATATGAGCTCCTGCCGGAGGCTTTGAGTGTTTGATAAACCCCTTTGCTAGATTCTCATCAATGTTCTTTCGTAGTTCTGTGAGTTCGTCTTAGGATAGTCTGTAGATTGGTCCAAAGGGCGGTTGTGCTCCCTCTTGAAGTTCTATGGAACAATCGTAAGGTCTATGCTCCGGGAGTATATCTGCATTCTTTTCAAAAACATCTTCAAAGCCTTTGTACTAATTAGGTAGCTGCACTGGATTATCTTTCTTGGATTCTTGAGCTAGTATGGCATAGATCATATATGTCGGTTCCCTCCTTATTGCATGTATGAAGGCTTTGGCTCCGACATATGTAGGGTTCTTCTGGATATCTCGACGGGTGATTTTATTCTTTTCCTAATTAATGTTTTGATTATGTTTCTTTAGCCAAGGCATTCCAATGATAACTAGATGTACTGGGCTCGATATTACATTGAAACATATGTGGGATTCATGGTCACCAAGGTGTACTCTTTATGGTGTGGTTTCCATGGTTATATTCCCAGATGCTAGAGGTCGTCCATCTACTACTTCAGCTACTGCTGGTTTGTTCTTTCGAAGTACAGGAATTCCATGTTTTTTAACCAATCCTTCATCGATGAAACATGCGGAGGCTCCTGAATCTACTAGGGCTGTAAGGGAAAGGGTCTTCTTGGGCATGATTAACTTGACACGTGCAAGACATGTTTCTATGGGTGTAGCTGGAATTATGAGACCCTTTCTTATATCATGGTCTGACTGTATGATCTCTTTTACAACTGCACTTCCTCATTTCCCTGCCCTACAAGGGTGGCTGTGACTCTGGAGTTTGTTCTCTTATTGGGATAATTAACTGCAATATGTCCAAGGTTTCGTGTTAGAGGCAGGAACCTAGTTACATCTATTTGCATAGGTTCAAGCATAGAATCGTGTTTAGGAGTGGGCGGGAAGGGTTTCCATTGGCGAGGTCTTCCTTCTACTTGTTTTTCTTGTTTCCTTTCAAAAAGTCGGTTATCGCATTGAATAGCTTCCATGATGTATTCATTCAGTGTCTTAACCTCTAGCATCGTGAGCAGAAGGTCCTTAACATCATCTCTTAAACCCCATATAAATTGGCTTATGAAATAATCTTCATGCCAAGTGAGATCACATATCAGCTACCTAAATTTTGATGCATAGGTAGAGGTAGGGCGATTACCTTGACATACCTTTCGAAATTTTGTTCCTACCACTCGACTTGTGTCTGCATCTCCAAACGTGGCGGTGAGTTCTCGAAGAAACCTCCATAGTCCTGAAGTATTGCCATGTTCTTCTCTAGGATTGGGGCAAACCATGATAATGCTTGGTCATGGAGCAAGGTTCCAATAAACCCGACCTTGGAGAACTCCCTTCTAGGAGATGAACTAGATACAAGAAAGGACTCAACAAGATCTCATACTACGAGATTACAAGAGGACAAGACAGGATGTCCAAGAACTAGACTAGACAAGACTGGAACAAGGAACAAGACAAGAACTGGAACGGGAACTTAGAGAGTACTTACTTCGCGGTCATGACTCCTTGAGCTCCCAAGACTGGTATTGGCAAGACTGAGAATGAATGTGGCCAATCTCTCCTTATATAGGTTTTCCAAGGGCGGTTCAAGGGCAGTTACGAATTGATGATGTCATCAATTCGAAGCATGGTCTACCCAAATTTTGAACCAATCATGAGATACAGAAGTCACATGGAATATGAGGTTCAGAAGATCTCCTTTGTCCATGACATAGAGTAGTCCTACACTTGCACCAAAAATGAAGTAGACACCTTGGAGGGGGGTGGGGAGGGGCTTAGAGTAGCCCTACACTTGCACCATACTTTAGACGAATCACCACACAGAGGAGGGCTTATAGTAGCCTGTTGCACACAGAGAAAGTCACACTTGGGGGCTTAGAGTAGCCTCCCAAGGTATACACACAACACTCCACTTGCTTATATTTCTTGTTGGCACAAAAGATAAATGGGGCACTTTGTGCCAAATGGTGTTGTGAGGTAAGCCCTTGTGAGAAATGTAAATGAGGGCCAATCAACGTGCCAAAGGTGAGGTTGAAACCCTTGGGAAATTACAAAGTGACCCCTTTAAAGAGTGCCAAAAATTGGTTACAGTGAGAGTCACTAGTACACTTGAATTTAGGATACAATGGTGGTACTTTGTTCCAAAAGTCTACAAAGATATGCTTGGAAATTCCTTAGTGAGATAATACAATAGAAGTCAAAAGTAGAAACAACAATTGTCTGAAAAACTTTGGGTGAATACAATATGAACTCTTGTAGTTGAGGGTTTGAGTGCAAAAAATGTGCATAAGTAAGGTTTCAAACTCGTTTGGAAAAGTTCAAATTTATACAGAAGCGAACGTATGATTTTGAGGCAAAGAAAAACTTAAGCGCGTATTGTTCGAAGGGATAAAGTCTTAAAAGATCGGAGAAATGATATATTATTGTGCCATCAGTGTTCATTTGATTTCGCTATCGCTATTTCAGGCTCTCCATATAAGCTCATCTCAACAGCTTGGCGATGGCACTAACACATAGATAGTCTTAGTGGACATCATGCATGATGTCAGTATGATAGATGGATGAACGAGGCTGTCAAAGAGTGCCCTATACCTCGTGAAAGAATACAGCAGAGCGTGCTGTAGCTCGTGAAAGAATACAGCAGAGCGTGCTGTAGCTCGTGAAAGAATATGGCAGAGGCTCTATTATGTCGACTAATAATAACCACACACTGATAAGTTAGGCAGCACGTCTTTGCAATGCATCAACTATGATGTCATCGCAACGAAGGGACAATGTTCATCGAACATAGCTACTAGCATTGACAAGATTCATGCTGTTTCTCGTGCCACGGGAGTCCCTCTGACATTGTGCTACTGGCCGAGTGATAATCATACATTGTTCGTCGATTTCTCGGAACAAGCCCGCGTGATTGAGGGAACCAAGAAATTCTCTCAGTTGCTCGCTCAATCTGAGAGAGGGCGACAGCAGATAGGAGAGTGAGTTGTTCTCTCTCCCTGTCTCTCTCCCCGTCGGCTAAGTCTGGACTCTGCACGTAGTGCTTTCTAACAGAAAATGGAGATACACAGAGCTTCGAGCTCCTGAAAGTAGCCAGAGCACATGCAATGATGCAGAACAGCTAATGCAACATCAAGTCTCGCCTGTAATACCTCGGAACTTGCTTTCCTCTCCTCCGCTATAGGGAATGGCGGTGCTGCTCAATTCATTCGTGGAAAGCTTGAAAATGCTGCCATGTAGGGAGCTGCATTTACCCTCGCAGTGGATAACACTTACCTTCTGTTCTCGGCATATCTTGTCTTCGCTATGCAACTTGGATTTGCTATGCTATGTGCTTTCGCTCTTCGTCCCTCTCAGAGATTACGTAGGAGCCCGAGCACTTCTTTCTCTTGGCCCATTAGGTTCTTGCTGACTGCTTATCTGCTTATGGATGAATGTTGGTGGACTGTGGACATAGCGGGTGGGGTTGCACGGCTAGTGAAGCAGAAGCAGTAGATGTGAAAATTCATGTGCATGCTGCCAAACTGTGGAAGAGGAAAAGATGAGACTTTATGTCTACAGCCCCTTTGGTAGGGACAAATCTGCTAAAACAATGGCGGGGTAAAGGAGCTTCTCTCGTTCTCCGCTATTCTCTCTCTCCTATATTCTCTGTGAAGCCCTCTCTCTCTATCTCTGTCGTTGCGTGCAATCTCCCTCTATCTCTCTCTCTCTCTCTCAATGATACATAGGTGGTACAACACTGTTCGCTTCACCCTCTGTAGTGGTCACAGAGAGCGAAAAGATTTGCAACTAGCTCGAGTTATGCACTGCTCATGCACTTGTGCAGGTCCAACATTGTTGATGGTGCCCATTTCTCTCGCTTCTTTTCTGGTGACTAAGGATCGGAGATGCAGCCATCAACTCCAGCATGCTTTTGTTATTGCAGAAGGATGGAGTACTGTGAAGGTCGCCCGAAGAAGCATTGAGGATCAACTGATTGCTCTTTGCCGAACTTGAACAGAGACTCCTAAGTGACTTCCAAACAGACGATGGAACAGACAATGGACCAAACTGATACGCAACAGACGATGGACCAAATTGATATGCAACAGACGATGGACCAGACAGACTTCCAAAATTGATAAGTTTTCACAAAAGTGTTTCTCAACACTCCATAAGTTTGAGATGCATCTAAAATCCTTGAACCGTGTCAGCAAGATGAATGCAAAAGAGTGCTTATAAGCACTGTAAAATGTTGAAATGGATCACGAGGATGATAGGGTTAAGGGTGGGAGGGTGGGAAAGTATGGTTAAAAGGGGTACAAAATGATGAAGAAGGGTGGGAGGGTGGGCAAATGGGCAAAGTGAGGCCCGAAGGAGCGTAAATTGATGAAAAAAACTTCTCTAAACAGGTGGAGAGTAACACGACCAAACTCAAGCACCACCACCACCAAAATCACCGCCAAATGCACCACCAAGACCTCCACCTAACACTCTAATACCATGTAGAGAGTGTACGCGTGGAAGCAAAATGAAAAGAAGAGTGTACTCACAAAAGAAAGAGTGTGAGAGACTCAAAGTGAGTAGACCAAGAAATGGGTAAACTCACATGGATTAGAAATGAGCTTGCCAAAAGCATGGAGTAGGCTCCTCAAGCTTCTAACCAAGTACAAATGGGGGGAGAGGCCCTCCTTACATAGATTTTGGAAGGGCTCTCCAAAGTACATCTCATGTGGGATAATTCCCCCTCAAAGGAGAATGAATACAATGGTAGAAGCAACTGGCAAGGTACCCAAATACAAAAGATATAATATAAAATGAAAATGGAATGGAAATAGAGTGACTCCAAGATACAAAAGGGAGATGCACTCATATTCTCAACACTCCAAACTGGCTTTCAAAACCAATTTCAACATATAAATACTTGTGTGACACCTGCATTTGTAAATATTAGACTATTTAATATGCTCGAACACTTGATCTATAAACTCCTCTAAAGCTGGAAGTGAAAGAACTTAAAATGGACTCATCGTTAGCAAGTTCGGGATACTAGAAGTGCCGTACCTACATGAATAATTAAATTCTTTGCCCATTTCTTCACAAATTCTGTAGTTCTTCTCTGGATTTTTGAGGCACATTTAGAACATGAAAGTTGAAGTTTTTGTAGCTCTTATGCTACTCCAAATATTATAGTTTATCCGTAAGAGGAGTCGTGAAGAAAAGAGGAGGGAGATTTAGTGTAGCTGTAGACCTGCCCATGTAAGTATCGCACATATGTAATGCCTCCAGAGTTTGAAATGTATAAATTGAACTTGTATTTATATGGACAGAGAAGCTTGAGAGAGAACTTCCCTGCTCCATCACAACCGAGAAAGAATGTGTCGGTGATATTATAGCTTATTCTCATCGTGTACCCTGCTGTTGAAGTGGCACACTGAGCCACCTCTAGCACACTCACAATGCCATCATTAAATGCCTTCTTTTAACTCTCTTGTTTGCAAATTCCCATCATATCAAGGAGATGATCCCCATGAGCACTACACATGAATAGAATGAATCGATCCTATCCAGTGTCCACATAGCCACACTACCTTCTTTTATCTCTCTCCCCAAGTAATTGGAAATCCTTATGCTTATTCTCACGTGTGTCATCTCTGGTCCCATGGATAAGGCTACCTTTAATATCTTGTCCTAGGGGCTATTCCCACCATGTAGTATATTGCAAGATCTTTTGTGAAAATCCACAAAGCAAGACTAAAACCGATCTCTCTAAATATTTTGGATTAGATGTGATCAACAGTGGAGAAAGTGCATCTAAAACCAGCGTGACTGTGTTCTAATGCCAGCTTTCTTTTCACACTTGAGCTCTACCTGAATAATCTTCCCATACAACTTGGCCAAGGCATGACCAATGATGATGGTCTTGTATATGTTTGGTTCCATGAATCTCCTTGTGGATGAGTGTCACTTTGTGTACGATTTCTCTGGAAAGAACTCCTTTGTAGCAAGGCACAAATGAAATGTTTTATTAATATCTTTGAAGGGTTGAATTGACCTATGAGACCGAATAGTTACTCCATACAACTGATGATTGGAAGTGCTAGGATTTGATAAATTTATGCTGGCCTTGAACTACAGGAAAGTCACTAGATACTAACCAAGAGTATACAGAGTTTGGGCACTTCTTGGGTAATCAATAATATCGGATTGCTGACAGATCTTCTTGATTTCCTTCATGCTTAGTACCTAGAGTGGTGTCTTGTACAACAAACTAGAACTATTGAAATTCTTGGGAGTGAATTCTGTCAATAATTGAAGACCTTCTGTATTGCCTCACAATTGGGAAATCTGTTGTGATAAGTATATCCATCTGGCACTCTGGCAATGGTTGGCATTGGAAAATCTATGACCTGTGTGAGTCTTTATGTGTGGTCCCCATATCAGGCTGAGGGCACTCTACATCTCCACAGTACACAGCTCTAGCAAGGGTAGACTAAAGAGCTCTGATTCTACTATCTCATGACTTAGGAAAGTGGCCTAAATCTTTAATTGAATAGGCAATGAGAAAGGCTAAGTATCTCTTATTGCTGAGCAGCGACACGTGAAGTCAGACCAAAAAATGCTAAAAAGGGTAGAGTGGTAATTGAGGGAAGATGGCAAGAGGAGGGAGATGAGTGAAGGAAGCTGAAATATTCAACGTTTCTCATGATCTTTCCAAATGAATGCAGATTGGATTTGGTTTCATTGTTTATCCTTGCTGCTTGCTAGCCTACCTAGGCCAAGCCGCATACCTGATGGAGAATCCAGGACATGTGGCACATACATTTTACAAGTCCATTCCAGGTTTTTCGTGCTCTTTCTCTATGCTGTTTTGTCTGAATAGATTACGATTGATTTATTCTTGATGAATGATTTACTTCATGGATAATATTAAACAATTCAGACTGCAGTTTGACTTATATTTGGAGTACCTTGACACACACGGACACCCATGCCGTTAACTTTCTGTTCGGATGAGAATAACTAAAAAAGTTTTGCATGCTAGAAAGATTTTCTTCTTTGTCTTTCTATTTTTGGAAGATGTGTAATTCTGAGAAGAGGTTATCTTTGGCTATCCTTGATCGGGAGATTGCTTATTGTTCTGCAAATGCCAGGAAGCGTTTGTGTTACCTTTTAGAAAAAAGCATTTCTGATAGAACATGAACGCATTGATGTGAGCAGATGATATGTAAAATGGATTGATGTGTGAAGTCTTTGTATATTGCTTGTGTCACAGAGCCATTTTACTGGCCAATGTTCTCCATAGCAGTTGCAGCTGCAATTATAGCAAGCCAAGCAATGGTTTCAGCAACTTTCTCAATTGTAAAGCAATCAATGGCACTTTGCTGTTTTCCTTCCGTCAAAGTAGTGCATACTTCTGCAACAATTGCTGGGCAGATTTATGTCCCAGAAGTAAACTGGACTTTGATGTCAGCTGCCATAATAGTGACAGCAGCTTTTCGTTCAACCAATAAACTCGGCAATGCATATGGTATATCCACAGAAACTAATCTCCTGTACTTGATGCATATATTATATATTACTGAAAACTCAGTCCTTGACACCGATTATGTGACAATAATCTTAAGATATTTGGCCAGACGGATTTGTCTGTTTGCTTTGTCTATTATCAATTGTTGACTTGAAAACAATCCAAGCATACACTGTTTCATAAGATAATATGAGATGGATCGGAGTAGCTCTTACTTATGTCATGGTCTTTTCCTTGTTGATGATGTTACAAACGATTCATGCACATGTTCACACGATCTTCTGGTGTGAAGAACTGAACAAATACCTTTAAACAACACACATGTTTCATATGTTGTTGCAGGTATTGCTGTTGTGGGAGTTATGGCAGTTACCACTTTTTTTCTCGCCCTTATCATGGTTTTGATTTGGCATACACCCTTGTGGATGGTTTTTACCTTCATCGTTGTCTTCGGACTCATAGATTTTCTGTACTTCAGCTCGGTATTATTTAAGTTTGAGCAAGGTGGATACTTACCTCTTGCATTCGGAGCAGCACTGTTATTCATCATGTATGTGTGGCATTATGGAACAACATGGAAGCACGAATTCGAATTACGACACCAGCTCTCCGAGTCAGCTGTACGAGATCTTGTGTATCCAGCTACACGTATCCCTGGCATCGCACTCGTTTACACAGAGCTAGCCGATGGAATACCCTGCATCTTTGCTCACACTATAAAGAACCTCCCTGCATTACATTCTGTTGTAGTACTTGTCTGTGTGAAGTTCTTGCCGGTGACCAGGGTCATGGATCATGAGAGGTTCATCATGAGGAGGGTTGGCTCGAGAGATATCCACATGTTTAGATGCGTTGCAAGATATGGTTATAAAGATGTCAGGAATGACAGCGACGGTTTTGAGATTCAGTTATTGCAAAAGCTTAAGGAATTTATCGTACATGAAAGATTATCTGGTGCTGATGCAGAATGCAGTCAACCAGTGGAGGGAAGCAGAAATACAAAAGTGTGTGAGACAGCCGAATCAGTGCTGGAACAAGCTGGACTCCGGAAGACTGTGCTAACTCAGAATAGTGAGAACTACGGTCAGGTGATACAGAAACCAACTAGTAATCAATCTGCTAAGGTCACACATGCATCCGAAGATGTAAACGAGATCACGAATACTCAAGTTGCAGGGGAGCTGGCGTTCATAGAAAGATGCACGGACGCAGGGGTTGTGTACTTGCTGGGGAACTCCGAGGTGAGAGCCAGCAAGAGCTCGACGACGCTCAAAAAGTTTTTGATCAACCATGTTTATCACATACTGAAAAGGAACTGCAGGAGGGCCAGTGCTGCTTTGATAATACCACAGGAGAGATTACTTGAGGTGGGCATGTTTTATGAAGTCTGACGTATGAATATGCGTCCTTGACATACAAAGCGAACACATATAATACGCCGTGTCTCAACCCAAGCAATCGTACTGGAATCCCACATGAAAAAAGAACCAAAAACCCCATGAAATAATGTTTGTTGATTACAATAATTCATATAATATGGAGAGAGACAAGAAAACGCAAATCGAGTTAGCATACGTCAAAAAGTATGCATAATGCACCACACATTTGAGGTAAAATGCATGGTTCTTTGTGCGAATGATGCTCTCGTGCCGAGTGTCTTATGACTCCACGATGCATAAAACATTTGAGGTGCGCGCATGATTCTTTGTGTGAATAATCATGCTCTCGTGTCTATGACTCCACGATGCATGGTTGTTTCAAATCATGCTCGTGTCTTATGACTCCTTGCTCTTCTTCTACTCGATCCTCAATAGGCTCAAGGTGTTACGAGTACATCATGTCTATCTATATCCAGTGAATGTTTTTTTCTTCCAATTGAATTAATGGTATTGATGAAAACAAAGTTATAAGAAGAGCTTGGGGGAGGGGAAATGAGGAGGGGAACGTTGATAATTATGCATTGTTTTTTCACTTCATCCTTCATATGGTGCAAAAAAAGATCAATTCTCTGAAGTGGTATTATTATTATGAAAACATAAACAAAAAAGATACATGAAAAAGCGCACGATGATTGGGATTTTACTTGAAAAACAAAGAAATAAGTGCGATTATTGGATCCAAGATGATATAAGACCATTGTCTATCTTCTTGTCCGTATATAATTTAAGATACAGTAGTGAAGAAAAATAAGCAAATGAACCCCATTTTATGCGAGCCTCTTCGGTCTTTTTTCTTTTATACTAAATTTTGGCCCATTTTACATGGATTTTGGGCAAAATATGCTTAACAATGACTCTTATTGACTATTAGACCTCCAAAATAAGTTTTAAAGATTGTGAAAAAATTCTAATGGCTTGGGAATTCACACTTGAGGCTCAAGGACTCCTTGGCCTTTACATAAATGGGATGTTCATACAAAGATAATACAAACTTTGCTTAAAAAGAGGCACATATTGTTACACTTATGTGTTCCTCGAATAGCTTTGATGTGAACCTTTTCCCTATACATGGGCACTTTTTACTCTAGTGCTGGCTAGAGGTTTTTTCCCATCTTACCGCATACTTGATACTCTCATATGTGGTGGTACTTTGTACTTAGGGATATTATTCAGCTCTTACTTCAGTTTGGGTCCATCGTCAATAGAGATAGCTATTCCAACCATCCTCTTCTCTGTGTATCTTGCTGCGTTTGTGCTCTTTGTGTGTGCTTCTCGTGTGTCTCTTGCACTTCTACACACACCCAACAATGGTATCAGAGCAGGTTCAACTCCTTCTCAAGTTTTGGTTTTTTGCATCACGGTGCGCGTGCACTTTTAACAGTGCAAATCGACTTCGGAGCATAGAACAGTGAATTTCAGCAGCCAAGAAACATTTCCACTAGGTGCTCTGGTGCCCTGGAATTTTACCCTGATTTCAAAGCCATTCGTGCAGTTAGAATCGCCATCAGAGTGACGGCTTGTGAGTTGAAATTTCAACATTCATTTCAGTTTTCGTCGAAGTAAAGATTTTGTCATATTCTTATTCTTTTGTGAAATGGCGGGCAGCAATGACTTCTTTGGCATGCTTCAAGCTGAAGATAATCTTGATGGGACCAACTATCCGATGTGGTCTTATATGATGAAGCATGTTCTTGTTGCTAAACAACTTTGGAACATAGTGGCAGATGTAGATCGAAGACCCGCATGTGCTTCTACTTCACAGTCTACTGTCATAGATGGAGCTTCTTTTTCGAGTATAGTGGCTTCTCCTTCTCCACCTACACAAGAGCAACTTAGATGGGATGGAAAAGATGCTCAAGCTTATGCTTTGATTGTGCTTTTAGTGAAGCGTCATATAGTTCCACACATTCGGTCATGTTCTATATTGAGATATGCATGGGACAATCTTGCTTCTTTGTATGCCGTGCGTAATGAAGCACATGTTGCATACTTGAGGAAACAACTTGAGGATGTATGTATTGCTGAAAATGAGTCGGTGGATGTGTATGTGACACGCATCAAGGACTTGAAAGAGCAATTGGCAAACATAGATGAGATCATTCCGGATGCATCACTCATTTCTACATTGTTGAAAGGACTACCGAAATCTTTTCAAAGCTTTGCTACTACACTCTGTTTGGTTGCAAAAGGAAATGCTAATCTGTATGCATTTGATGAGGTTGTGTCTCTTCTTTTGCAAGAAGAGCAATCTAGAGAATAGGAGTGGTTTGATTGAGGGAACGCAAGCACTTGCTATCTCACAAAAGGGGAAAAGCAAGTATGGTTTAGCTTTGGGTTCATCAAAACCAAAGCCTCAACTTCATCTTCCACTCATTCCTCTAATGATGGTGATTTGCAAAAGAAGAAGAGATGCAAATATTGTCGAAAGGTTGGTCATACTATTGATGAGTGTAGAAAGCTTGCTAAATGCAATGAAAAGAAGAAGGAATCCAGCATGTCTATTGCTGAAAATTCAACAAATGTAGAGAATGATGAAGCTAACATGGCTCAAGATTTTTGGGCATGTGTTGTTACATGTCATTATGATGCTTCTTTGCATTCTAAATGTATGGTTGTGAGTTAGGCTGATTCAGATTGGTTCTTTGATAGTGGTTCTTCAAAGCACATAACATCATGCAAAAGATTGTTTGCCTCTTTGAAAGATGCACCCAAAGGAGGACATGTGGTATGTGCAAACAATCTGTCTTATCCTATCATTGGAGTAGGAGAAATTGAGCTTACAGCTGCAAATGGAGGTGTGATTCTCTTGAAAAATGCATTGTATATGCCTGATATCAAGAAGAACTTAATTTCAGTTCCGTTGATTGCCAAAGCTAGACTTCATGGACACTTTGTTGATGATAAGTATATGGTTCATGATTTCAGCAATGGTGATGTTATCGTGATGTCCAGTACATTATGTAATGGTTTGTATCGCATCGATACATTCAAGAGGGCTGCCTCGAATGCCTTGGTTGCGCATACTTCTTCCATGGCTGAAATGGAGCTTTGGCATGCTCGTTTTGGTCGCTTGAACTTCAATAGTTTGCTTTACTTGCAAAAGAAAGACATGGTTATTGGTTTGCCTACACTTGAGTCCATTGAAAAGCATGCATGTGAAGGTTGCATTCTTGGAAAAATGCATCGTGTTTCTTTTCCAAAAGATAGTCATACACACAGTACAAGAAAATTACAGCTTGTTCATGGTGATGTATGTGGTCCCGTCAAGACTCCATCTTTTGGGAAGTATGTATATTTTGTTACCTTCATTGATGATGCTACTCGCCATACATGGGTGTATCCTATGAAAGCAAAGAATGAGGTATTTTCTTGCTTCAAAGCATTTTTAGCTATGGCTGAAAATTTTTCTTCACAAAAACTTTTGACTCTAAGCATGGATCGTGGTGGTGAATACATGTCACATGAGTTTAATGCTTTTCTTCATGAAAGACGTATTTCACACCAATGTAGGGTGCCATATACACTTCAATAAAATGGAGTTATCGAGCATAAAATGAGAACTCTACTTGAAATGACACGATGTACGGTTAAAGGAAAGCATCTTCCTGATAAGTTTTGGATGGAAGCGATCATGTGTGCAAACTATGTGTTGAATTGCTGCCCTACAAAATCATTGAGAGTCATCACTCCTTATGAGGCTTGGAATGGTCATAAGCCTATGATTAGTCATATGCGTGTGTTTGGTTGTTTGGCATATGCTCTTGTGCCATCACAACAACGTCACAAACTTGATGACAAGGCAAAGAAATGTATATTTTTTGGTTTTTCCGTTTTCCCTCTACGTGAATGCAAAAAACAGCCAACAGTTAGCTCATAAGATGTGTTCGATACACTCATGCCTTTGTTCCAAAATGGTGCGCTTGACTATGGCCATGTAGACCAGCCAACTGAGGCTCAAAGGACTGAAAAATTCCAGCAATAGTGCTGAAAATGCAGAGAATTTCTAGCCAAACATGGCTGAAATTTTTTAGCGAAAAATTGTCAAAATTGTTGGAAATTTCCAGCCACATATGGCTGAACATTTGCATCAAAATATGGCTGAAAATGAGCATGAAATTCAGCCCACGCATGATGTATATATTGAAGATGTATTACATAATGAATGCATGTCTATCAAGAGTGCACAAACTATGCCAAAGTGGCTGAAACAAACTTTGCACGACAGCAAATTGAGTGCACCTTTACTTGGTAGAACAAGATCAAGCTTTCACCATGCATCAAGTAATTTTGTGGATTATTCTCTTATTGCTACAACATGTAATGAAGAGCCACTTTCTTTTGAAGATGCATGTGATGATCCACAATGGATGAGTGCTATGCAATCTAAAATGGATTCCATACATAGGAATGCTACTTGGGAGTTATGTGAATTGCCAAAAGGAAAGAATGCCATTGGTACAAAGTGGGTTTATAAAATTAAGAGAAATTTGATGGTAGCATTGATCCTTGGTTGCCAAAGGATATGCGCAATAATATGGCATTGATTATGAGGAAACATTTGCACCTACTTCACGCATGACTACCATTCGTACCATGGTTACATTGGCTGCTCATCGAGGTTGGAAAGTGCATTAGTTGGACATAAAAAAAACCTTCTTGAATGGTGATTTGAAAGAAGAGGTTTATGTGAAGCAACCTCCTGGATTTGCTATGAAAGGGAGAGAGCATATGGTTTGTCACTTGCATAAAGCCTTGTATGGTCTCAACCAAGCTCCACGTGAATGGTATGACAAAATCCATAATCACTTAATTGCTCTTGGCTTCACATGTAGTCCGATTGAAAGCACACTCTATGTACGCAAAAATGGGGCTGATCTTATAGTGCTTGTTCTTTATGTCGATGACATACTCTTGACTGGATCATGTGATGCAAAATTTGACATTCTTATGGCTGATTTATAGCATACTTTTGATGTCACTAATCTTGGTCTTTCAAGCTACTATCTTGGCATCTAGTTTGTATCCGTTGAGGGGAGAATTGTTATGCATTAAGCAAAGTATGTTGAAAAACTACTTCAACATTTTGACTTTGAGGATTGCAAGCTAATTTCCACACTTGTTGAGACAAGATTCAGGTTTTCGGTTGAGGATTCTAGTGATGCATTTGAGACTTCTCTTTATCAGCAAGCTGTGGAATGTCTTATATATGCATGCAACACAAGGCCAGATATACAATATGCAGTTTCCCAGTTGAGTCGATTCATTCATAGCCCTAACACTAAGCATTTGAAAGTAGTGAAATGTGTGTTTAGATATCTTTGAGGCACTTTGAGCTTAGGTCTCTTTTATGGCAGAGATATTCAGCCATGCTTGCATGCTTTTATAGATAGCAATTGGGCTGCTTGTTATGATACTCGCATGTCCACTAGTTGTAATTGCTTTTTCCTTGGAGACTCATGCATTGTCTTGGTTGAGTAAGAAGCAACCTACAATGGTGACATCGAGTTGTGAAGTTGAGTACAGGGCAGTTTTCACAGCTATAGTGGAGTGTATATGGCTAAGATGCCTATTGATGGATCTTTGCATGGAGATTGATGCTGCTATGCATATTCTAACTGATAGTTAAAGTGCTTTGGCTGTTGCACAAAACTCAATGTTTCATGCACGAACCAAACATATTGAGGTGCATTATCACTATGTGAGAGAGCACCTTCATGCAGGAGATATTGATTTAGTATATGTGCCTACACAAGATAATGTGGCAGATATATTCACCAAAGGTCTTCCATGGGAAAAGTTTGAAGCTTTTCACAAAGCTTTAGGCTTATTACCTTGTGGGGGTTGATCTGTCACTCCTGGTATGTGTTCACATTATTCGCTCCAGGGGGTTTGTTACACTCATGTGTTCCTCGAGTAGCTTTGATGTGAACCTTTTCCCTATACATGGGCACTTTTTACTCTAGTGCTAGCTAGAGGTTTTTTCCCCATGTTACCACATACTTGATACTCTCATATGTGGTGGTACTTTGTACTTAGGGATATTATTCAACTCTTACTTCAGTTTGAGTTCATCGTCAATAGAGAGAGCTATTCCAACCATCATCTTCTTTGTGCGTCTTGCTCCGTTTGTGCTCCTTGTGTGTTCTTCTCGTGTGTCTCTCGCACTTCTACACACACCCAACACATATGTCATACATTGCCTATCTGTCCCAAATCTTTTGTGCTTTGACTACCATTATTCTTTAGCATCTTCCAAGACATCTTATATTCTCTTCATGGCCCGATTGAAAAAGTTCGTGGGCCTCTTTATGTTTGTCCTTCAATTCATCTTTCCAGTGCAACAACTCCTCTCCTCTTAAACTTTGTCATCCTCCTTAGACTTTCAGTGGAACTAGCCGAGGTTTACATTTGGTTTGCTCTATCTCGTATCTCTAAGTTGCATTGGTAGTGTTTCCTGGCCAGGAACATCAGCTCGTTCTTCCACTGTTTTTTTTTGTCCCAAGGTGCCTAGTATTATATTGGAGTGAGTGATATCTATCTATATGGCATTGAATCTTCACATATGGCCATTAGATAATTTACAAAAAATTCCAAGCACGTCTCAAAAAAGCTGGTGTGAAATGTCTCTTCAAATGTAGCCATGTGGCTATCCAAAAATTACCATTGATTATAGTATGATATAGACATTTCTATGATGGCCGCGTTTGGCTAAAATAAAAAAGGAATGAGGTGAATCCATAGTGGAATCTAGGAACGTTAATATCGAGCATGGGATTGACATTAAATGCAATAGCACATAGTCTAAGGGTTTCTAATATCTTAACTAACATATGAAATATAGGATCAGGGGTGTTGGTTGTCTCACCTTGCCAAAAATCTATTGTTTCACACATATACTCTAAAGTTGTAATGTTACCTTTAGGGGCTGCCATGACTAGGTAGTTCAACGAGTACTTAGTGGTTCTCAACTAGACACACATAACATCATGGCCTGATCATGATCTCTTGCATTTGAATGGATCAAAAATCAGATTATACTTGATATAAGCCATGAATTGATTGAAAGTTATATCTCAACATTCTCTAAGTAATCTTCGTCTCCATCGTGGATTGGCTTGTGCTATTTGAGTGCTTGTTATATTCTTGGAATCCACATGCCTAAACATTGATGCATCATCTACCTCAATCCCAATTCTATCTTTGATATAGGATTGTGTAGTTGCCCTAATATGTCAAGAGGTGGGTGGGAATGGTGAGAGCTAATCCTCACGGTGAACTTTCCCCATTCCTTTCAATAGATACAACTCTAGACATTGCTTCTCAAAGTCATTCTAGAGGTCCTGCATAAGATATATCCCTTCTCCCCTTTAAAGCATCTTTGGTAGGAATCTCCCTATCTTCAATCGGATCCTCGAGCCTAAGAGCCACTTGTTGATCCTTGGTCATCATCATCATTGGCTAATACTTTTTCAACTAGTGACTCTACTTTATAATCTCTTATTGGTGATTAATCTTGATTTTCTTCTTATTCTTGTAGAAATACGTATGGTGCTTCTAGTTGTTCCACAAGTTGATTTGCTTGGACTTGTAGTGCCCTGAGTTTATCTATCTCTACCTACTATGCTTCTACTTGTGCTTTCAAAGAGCTATCTTTTCCATGTAGTTTTTCAAGGGAAAAGGTGTTACTACAAGGAAAAACATAAAATCCTTTTCTTCAAAGAGTTTTTCTTGTAGGTCATCTCTTTCTTTCTCCACTTTCTTTAGATTTGCATATATATATATTGAGGTAGAAATGCTGAATCTTCTTTCTTTAGAGTTTAAGTGCAACTTTATCTCTTCAATAATGCCTTTTGGTATCCTATTCTCTTTCTAAAGGGCCTCTAACCATTTTTATGTTGCCTTTTTCTTTCTTTCTAAGGTAGATATTTTTACTTAAAGACTCTGATTTTCTTGATGGGAAGTGGTTAGCTGAGTGTTGAGCACTTTGACTAGAGTGTAGAGCTTCATGATTCCTTGGAATGCCTCTTGACACTCATCTTCCAAGTCCTCATCTTCATATTGCATCTCATGTACCATAACTAATTCTTCATATGGTTGTTGTTGGCCATGCTATTCTACTGGAGCTCCTTAGTCTTCTTGACTCTATGTGATGTTGCACATTAGTCATGATCATGTTTGGTATTTGATATATTAGGTATCTCTACTACATGGACTTGTGCCTCAGATTCCAATTGTGGTTCTTCTTGTTGATATATTTCGGAAGTGATGTGTGTGAGCACACTTAGGTTTGTTGGGGTAGTTTTTTCCCTCTTTAGGAGGGTTTTTTCCACCTAGCTTCTATATATGCATATAACCCTAACACGTTACTTATCTTTGTACATTCACTTGGTGTTACATTCAGTATTGTGTGTTGCACTCCAAGCTTCTTCTTCTTCTTCTTCTTCCTGGTGTTGTTCATCTAGGGCATCATCTAGGGCAGGTGGCAAGCTTCATCTAGGGCATCATCAACACCCCTCTGGTCACAGTCTTAGAATCGCATGAAACTTGGTTAGCATACTCATGGAGATTAGGAGTTCAAAAAAACTTCACTTAGTAGCATTTAAATTTTGATTAGAGATCATTCCGGCCTCCAAATGCACTATAGATGTAATGATTGTGCAAGAAATTTTGTCCTTTTGTGCCAAACAAATATACAAGTTTCAATTTTCCAATACAAGTGACTTGAAGTGTCCTACAACTTTAGTAGAGCTTGACAGAGTAGTTTTGTTCAACTTTTTGAGATACAATCATTTTTTTGCATCAAGGTATTTAGTTAATGGCCATGGCTGAAATCAATGATGTATTCCATATGTTGGCTATTGAGGACAAATTGGATGGTCCTAATTACGCGTTATGGGAGTATATGATGTGTCATGTATTGGTAGCAAAAGGATTGTGGAATATTATGCAAGGTATTGAAAAACACCCTACTATACCTAAGAATAGAATTATTGAAGGTGATGCAGAAGGCGTTGAAGATAATGGTATTTAGATTCTTGTTCGTGCTACGGCTCGTGTTGCACCTACTACATAGCAACTTCATTGGGATGGAAAAGATGCTCAAGCACATGCATTGATAGCTTTTTTTGTCAAACAGGCCATTTTCCCTCTTATTTGATCTTGCAAAACAACTAAGGATGTGTGGGACACACTTAGCACTTTATACCAAGGAAGAAATGATGCTCATGTCGATTATCACCAAGAATAATTAGAGAGTGAGCATATGGATGAAGCAGATTCTATGGATAGTTTTCTCACAAAGATCAAAGATTTGAAGGAGCAGCTGATTTTTGCTAATGAAGTCTTGCCAGATAGTTCACTTGTGTAGACTGTTCTTAATGGTTGTACATATTTAGGATCTCGTAGTGCTTCTTTTGCATCAAATCGCTATGCAATAGCGTCCTCTAGTCTTTGTGATGAGAACGATCTTGTTTCTATTGATGAAGCACAAAATTCAAAAAATTGGATGGCTGCTATAAAATCAGAATATGATGTTATTAGGAAGAATGGTACGTGGTCTTTATCTAATTTGCCTCTTGACAAAAAGGCCATTGGAACTAAATGGGTATACAAGCTCAAGCATAAGACTAATGGAATAGTTGACAGGGATGAGGCTAGGCTTGTTGCAAAAAGTTATGCTCAAGAAAGAGGCATTGATTTTGATCAAACCTTTGCACCCACATGTTGAATGACTACCACTCATAGCCTTTGTGCACTTGCAGTTCATCATGTTTGGGATGCACATCAATTGGACATTAAAATTGCATTTTTGAATGGTGATTTACATGAAGAAGTGTATGTATTTCAGGCCCATGGTTTTGTGCAAAAAGGCATTAAAACAAAGTGTAAGTTGAAAAAGGAATTATATGGTTTGAAGCAAGCACCATGTGCTTGGTATGAAAAGATACATGCCTATGTGATTGCACATGGTTTTGAGAATAGTCCAACTTAGAGCACCTTATATATTAAGTGTGTAGATGCTTTACTTCTTGTCAGGGGAGCACTAGATTGTGCCCTCTCATGAGACTAGATAAGATTTTGGATTTGAGATATAGAATGTGACATGGAATCTAAGGTTCAAGCTAGTTTCCTTTGTGTCGATGACATCACTTCCCCTTGAGCAATGAGTTCCACAAGGAGTGGTTATGTGACTATGAGAACTTCTACGACTTGAATCTTCATAGCTCTTGGTCTTTGTAGAGTTCTTGATATGTGGTACTGAAACATGATGATGATGGATATCTGTGATGAAACTGAAAAGGGTTCATCATATATCTAGGTAGAGAATCAACTACTTGATTCACATGATAGGATGTATTAATCTTTTGACTCTGATGATGATTTCTTTGATATCGAAATGGTGATTGTGGAAGTCCTAATTCCAACTTGTTTCTTCTTCTTAGGACATTTGAATACCATATGATCATGATCTTCATAATAAAATCATAATCCATTGTCTTTTTGATGTTTTCTTTCCTTTGGTGTAAGTCGTCTCCTTCTAATGTTATCCAACTGCATGGGTTCTGGTTGAGATTCTTACAAAATATGTTGTTGAGGAACTGAGGTAAACTTGTATTCTCGATCTTGAATAGAAATCTTCTTCTCTTGCTTTCTCTAAACAACCTATTAAACTCAATTGCTCGATTCATGAATTCATTCAAAGTATTTACCTTGGGCATGGTTAATATGAGGTCCTTGACATCATCACGTAAGCCCCATCGAAATTTTTTGATAAAAAGAAATAATCCTCATGCCATGTGAGATCATAAATCATTTGTTTGAATTCTGATGCATAGATAAAAGCAAACCTATTTTGTTAATGTAGCTTCCTTAGCTTTGTTTCGACAACATGTGAACAATTGGTATCTCCAAAAGAAGACATGAATTCTCAAACAAAGACCTTGAAATCATAGAAAATATCCATATCCTTCTCAAGGATAGGTGCAAACCATGAAAGAGTAGGGCCACATAATAGAGTTCCTATGAGTCCTACTTGGGATGCATCTTCTAGGTACCTGTCTGATTGCATTCTTATGAATAGCTTCACCTGTTGTAAAAATCCTCAAAACTTTGATTGCATCCCATCAAATTTCTGAGGCATGCTCACCTTTGGACTTTTTCCTCATGCTACTTGCCATGGGTGTACTTGAAGAAGATTGATTTACTATGACTTGCAACTCTTGGATTCGTTGGAGCTCTTGGATTTACTATGTCTTAGAAGTTCTTTGATTTCATCTTGAATATTTTGGTGTTCGATTCTTTCTTGGTTTTCTCGTATCTCTTGGACTTGTTGTTGAATAACTTTTAGAACAGAAAAGTGTTCTTTATGACTAATCTCCATGGTGTCTCGTCTTGATGAAGGTAGTCTTGCCAAAATATCAAGGGAGCACTAGATTATGCCCTCTAACTAGACTAAACAAGATTTCATATTTACACTTTCAATTACAAGATCACCCATGTAGGGAAATAATACAAGAATATATAGCTATACAAGAAGTCATACAACCCAAGACTGATAGGTATGAATAAAATGCAACTAGAGATGATACAAAAGATCCCACAACCCTGGACCATAGGTATGTGTCAAGATCTCTGAATTACAAGAACTCCCTTCAAGGAGATGAACTAGATACAAGAAATAACTCGACAAGATCTCGTACTATGAGATTACAATAGGACATGATAGGATGTCCAAGATACTAGACTAGACAAGAATAGAACAAGGCACAAGACTAGAACTCGAACAGGAACTTGGAAAGTACTTACTTGGAGATCACGACTCCTTGAGCTCCCAAGACTAGCATTAGCAAGAATGAGAATATATGTGGACAACCCCTCCTTATATAGATTTTTCAAGGGAACTTCAAGGGAGATTACAAATTGATGATATCATCAATGATATCATCAATTTGAAACAAGGTCTTTGGGTGTTAGAATCAGGAAAATGGATAGTCGATCTTAGGGGTTTTGGCAATTTTTGGATGCAATGAAAGCATGAGATTCTCCAAATTCCAAAAGAAGCATGAGATATAGAAAGTGACATGGAATCTAAGGTTTAGGATGGTTTCCTTTGTTTCCAGGACATTTTTTATCATTGTTATGTGTAGCGGGGTACTTTGATACACCCTTAAAATAATGTATTTTATGTTTTGCTTTTTAAGATGTAGAAGCCAAGTACAAGGCAAGTTATCTCAATTTCGAGCAAGAGGAGAAGCAGAAGAAGCGAAGAGCAAGAAAATGGGGAAGAGGGGATCCAACTCATCAGTTCATGAAGAAGGCCAGATTCCCAATTTCCTACCTCACTGTTTTCCCATTCCACCTATTTCTCAAGTTGCCTGATTTCCCATTTCACCAATTTCTTAAGTTGTCTAATTTCCCATTTCACCAAGTTCCTAATTTGTCTAATTTCCCATTTCACCAATTTCCCAAGTTGCCTAATTTCCCATTTCACCAATTTCCAAAGTTGCCTATTTTTCCATTTCACCAATTTCCTAAGTTGCCTTATTTTCCCAGTTCACCAATTCTCTAAGTATCTAAGTAGTCTAAATTCCTAAGTTCACCAACTTCTCAAAGTAGTCTATTTTTTTAGTCAACTTTTACAAGTTAGTCGACTTATCTCAAAAGTTCACCATTTTTATGAAATTAGTCTACTTACTTCAAAAGTAGTCTATTTTTTAAGAAAATGGTTACTTTTGATTTAGTCTACTTTCTCACTTGAAAAAAGCAACTAAATCTTCCAGATCTGCGTATGATCTAAATTTTTCAGCCACTTGCACGTGGAGGAATCATGGACATGGACGGCGCCGAATACCAGAATTTGGAAGATAGTGACGACGCAAGAAAAGTGGACCAAGAAGGAAGTTTCTAGAGTACCAAAATTGTCAGAGAGCCTACCAAAGAAGAAACTAATTTTGTCTCCTTCTGCTATCCTTCACTTCTAAAAGAACTATATAAGTAGACCTCTCCTTCAACAAAAGAACAAGCTCAGAGAGACTCGAGGAAGGAATGCAGAGCTGAAGCTTTGCCTTCCCTTTATGTGTGTAGAGCTCTTAGCTTACCACTAGTGCTTCACTTGGTAGAATTGGAATCAGCTAGCTTGGCACTATGAGTGAGTAGTGCGCAAGCACTGATTGGTCATTCTCCTCTTGAGTAGCTAGTGGGGAGACTAGAGTTTTGAGAATGCATGTTTAGAGAATCGAACTCCAGCACTTAGAGTGAAGGTGTATGGTTATGTCTGCTATTGATTGCCCAAAGTTTGTATAATCCTCTTTGAGCTGTTTATACTCATAATTTCATCTTCTTTCTCTCATTTCACTGTGTGTCATTGTATATGCTATTCTTTCTTCCCTATTGAGTCTTCAAATTGCAACCCACAATGCACATTGCACTTAAGAGGACACACCACATTGAGCATATAGATCAAGAAATTGATCTTTAGGTGCTCATTTTGGCACACATGGTGGGACCTTGGTTGCAATTTGAACTTGTTAGAAGTTCATCCCTTAAAAGAATCGAGTTGATGAAGAGCGTTAGAGCGATAGTCTGTGACTCATACTCACTCAAGCCATAAGGAAGGATCCCTTAGTCCCCTAAAGACTCCCATAAAGAGTTATCAACAGAAAAGATTACACTACATCCCTCCTAGAGTTCCACCACTTCCATTTCCATTTCCCGACGCATCATCATTGCGAGGCATCTCGGATCGGCACTCAATGCCTCCTTCAACGGACATGGCAGACAACCAAAGACCACAAGCCGCAGCGATGGGGGACAATTTGACTAACTTGCTCTCTCGGATCAACATCAAATTTCCTTCCTTCAAGGCAGCTCCTCATAAGGATGCGGATGATCATGTCAAGAGGTTTCTTTCCCTATGTAAAAGTAGGAGTTTACATCAGTTAGAAGATGTCTTCCTTGCCTTGTTTCTCGCCATTCTTGAATGGCTCGCAGATCGATGGTACAATCAGCACGATGAAGCACACTTCACCACCTAGGATGCCCTCAAAACTGCCTTCACAACTACGTTTACCCGAGGTAACTCCATGGAATGCATTCTTGATCAATTGAAAAATATTAAACGACAAAAGGGAGAGGCATTCTCAGAATTAATGACCAGAGTGAAGTCTTTAGTTTCTCATCTTCCTCACAATCCTGGGGATTTTCTAGTCAAGAAGTGGGTAGAGAAGGCTCTACCAAAAACTTCTCAGCAAAAGCTTAGGGAGTTACTACAACCTGATGCATCGTTGGAAGAATTTGAAGTTGTAGTCTCAAGGATCGAAGCAGCAAGAGTCCAGTTCAAAGAACATGAAGGTATGGATGAATTCATAAGTGATCCTCTCGCACAACTAAGAAGAGAGTTAGAAGCCTTGAAATTACAAAAAACCTTGCAAGAAGAAAAAGCTGCTTGGCAAGGAAGGGATGAAGCGCTAGCTCTGCTACAATAAGAATTGGAGGAGTTTAGTACACAAAAAGAGGTAAAAACATGGATTTGGTGCACCTTATGTAAGAAATCAGGACATTCTTCTCAATATTGTCCGGAGAGGTTGGTGTGTCAATTTTGTGGAAAACCAAGCCATGAAGCAAGGGATCGCTATTTTCTCAAGGGCATGCAAGCAAATTGGGCATCACCAAGTGTATCTATACATCAGAGCCTATTACCAACTCCAAGATTTCAAGTTGAAAGCATGTATGTCACTACTCAGGTAAACTGCTCTAATGAAAGAAAACCTCCATTTAGAAGACCAGTCATCCTATCATGTGCTATAGATGTGGCAAATATGGGCATTCTCAAGGAAAATGCTCCCTCCTAGAAGGGTCTCCTGTCACGAGTAAGGAGATAAGGAAGAGAGCTCACATACACACTCTCACTCTCAAGGACAAGAGCACACACAGATTGAGGCAAGGAAGAATGATCTTGTTCTTCTTCTTCTTCTATTACATAAAAGGAATGTACAAGAATGACCTAAAAACAAGAATACAACAAGAGATCATTACATAAGGAAAAACCTAATGTCCGTGAATGAGTGAACTGGAAAGAAACAAATGTGCCATCACTCTTGGTAGATAAATCTAATAAAGCTCAATGAAGTATCCTTGACATATACTGACCTGACCACTATACATGTCAGAGAAACGAAGAACTGGTACGTGTCATCCTGGATCATCACATGTTGAGCTTGATATCTCAACACTCCCCCTCAAGCTCAATGCCATATCCTGTAATCCAAGCATCTCTCGAAACTTCTTCAACTTCTCAGCTCCAAGTGCTTTGGTGAAAATATCAAAAACTTGCTCATCTGTTCTCACATAAACAAGATCAATGTCACCTGCTAATACCTTCCCTCTGATGAAGTGATAATGTACCTAGATATGCTTTGTTCTAGCATGGAAAACAGGGTTTCGTGCTAACTATATGGTGCTAAGGTTATCACAATAGATAGTGATAGGCTTTTGCACTTCCACACCTAAATCTGCAAGTAACATCTCTAGCCATGATGCCTCACATGCTGCCATTGCAGCACCTCTATACACAACCTCTGTACTCGACAAAGCAACAATGGGTTGCTTCTTAGTGCTCCATGTAATAGCTGCACCTCCAAGTGAGAAAAGAAAGCCACTAGTAGATCTTCTATCTAGAGTACTACCAGCCCAATCTGCATCAGTGTATCCATGAACCTGCAAGTCTACACCAGCTTCATAAAACAATGCATAATCCAAAGTAGCTCTCACATAACGTAGAGTGCGCCTCAGAGAATCCAAATGTGGCTTCCTGGGAACCTACATAAACTGACTTTCAAGTCCAACATTATAGCTTAAATCAGGCCTTGTAATTGTAATATATATAAGAACTCCCACAATTTTCCTGTACATAGTAGCATTTTCCAACGCTTCACATGTAGTATCCAACTTCAAATTCGGATCTAATGGCATAGAAATTGGCTTACAACCAGCCATACCATACTTTTGCAGCATATTAAAGGCATATTGCCTTTGCGACATCCATATACCTGTTTCTGTATGTATAAACTCAATGCCCAAGAAATAGCGTAGCACACCAAGATCTTTCATGTCAAATTCCTGCATAAGAAGTTGCTTTACCTCTTTGATGCTTTCTTCATTATCGCCACCTACAATCAAGTCATCAACATAAATGGCCACAATCGTGATGCCATCATCAGCCTTCCTTGCATATGGTGAATGATCTGCATCACACATAGAAAACCCAATGCTGGTTAATTAATCAGCAATCCTTGCATGCCATGCACACGGAGCCTGCTTCAGCCCATACAAAGCCTTTTGCAACCTGCAAACATATTCTGGATGCTTTGAATCTTCCGGAACCAACTTCCATGTATCATTTCCAAGTGCAGCCATCTCCTCATCCATAGCTTTTTCCCAATCTGCAATTCCAATTGCATCTTCAAAGAAAGAGGGTTCAACATCTTCTATTACCTTTGTCATGTAGGCATAATGATGAGCCATGTAACTATCATATGTCAATCGTTGCACTGAATTCCTCATCCTCCCAGATCTTCTTGGTCTTGGGTCACTTCTCCTTGTATCATCTACATGTGCCCTTCTTACTCCTGGAGTCTTCACAGAGGGCAATCCAAGTTCCTCATCAAGACTCTTTTCTGAACCGCTTGAATCTTCATCAACGTCTTCAAAACCTGCACATGTTTTATGACTAGTAGAAAGCTTTTCTTTACCTTTCTTGGATGTATTTGATGAATTTGCTGGACTGAAATTTCCACGTAATCTTCCACTCCATGGATTTGATTTGGAACTATTGCTTGGTGATGCATCCAGTCCACTCAAAACCTGAGATTTTGCACTTGATTTTTCAGCATTTTCTTTGTCATTTGGTTCAAGACTCAGTCCTTCTTTGGCATCTGCATAGAAGCTTGACATTTCATCAAATACCACATCTCTGCTCACCTTTACCTGTCGTGTGAGTGGGTTATAACATTTATATCCCTTTTGCTCAAGGGAGTATCCAATGAAGACACACTTTTCTGCTTTTGGATCAAGCTTCGTCCTCAATGCATCTGGGACATGTACATATGCAATATAGTAAAAAACTTTTAGATGTGATAAGTTTGGCTTTTTACCTGTAAACTTCTCTTCAGGTGTAACTTGATGTACCGCAACAGTCGGAGTTCTGTTCATGATGTATACAACAGTATGCACAACTTCTGCCCAATAACAATGAGGCATATTCTTCTCAGCCATTAAGGCTCTTGCTATTTCTACAATATGTCTATTTTTGCATTCAGCAACTCCATTCTATTGTGGTGTGTACCTGCATGAAAACTGATGCCGAATTCCATGATTTTTTAGAAAATTGCTGAACTCATTTGACATGTATTCATCTCCTCCATCAGATCTTAATGGCTGAATGTACTTCCCTGTCTGCTTTTCCACCATAACTTTAAAATTCTGGAAGTGAGTGAACACCTCGCTCTTCTCCTTCATGAAATATACCCATACTTTGCGTGTATGGTCATCAATGAAAGTAACATAAAACCTGCAACCACCCATAGATGTGGTCTTTGCTAGACCCCAAACATCTGTATGTACTACTTCTAGTACATTCCCACTAACATGCTTGTCATGTGGAAATGATGCTGTTGATTGTTTACCGAATTGACATGCTGCACATACCTTTTGCATTTCTACAACTTTGAAATTTGGTAGTCCATGGACAATCTCCTTTGACTGCATCAGTTTTAGCCTTTGCAAGTTTGCATATCCAATCCATTATCTGCAATAACTCCTACACCTTTTGCAAACATGGCTGCATTCATTTCAGGAATCTTCACATTTAAGGTGAACATCCTACCCACTTTCTTTCCTTTGGAAACCAACCGTCCATCCTGCTTGTAGTCTTCTACATATAATCCATCAGCATTGAACCTGACTTGTAATCCCTGGTCAACCATTTGTCCAACAAAAACCCAATTCTTTGTTATATTTGGAACATGCAACACATCAGCAAGATGTTTTACCTTCCCCTCCTCCATAGACAATGCTATGTTTCCTGTATGCTCAATAGGATGCAATGTATCATCACCTGTTTCAACATATCCAGGAATTGGTATTTTTTGCAAACTAGTAAACCATTCTGCATGACTGGTCATGTGATTTGAAGCACCTGAATCAACATACCAGACATTATCATTCAATTTTGAAACACCAACAGACATCGTATTCATCATGTGATGTTGAACCATAAACAGCTTCTCAGAATCATCCGCACTTGTGGATGCATAGTTGTTTTGCTTCCTTCTCTTATTTTGATTCTTCAACCTGCAATCACGTTCAAAGTGTCCACGTTTACCACAATTCCAGCATCCTTTACTATCATTACCTGAATCATTTCTTTGGAAATTTCTGCGACCTTTTTGGCTCCCCCTGCCTCGAAACTGTCCTCTTCCTCCTGCATGATTCTGTTGTTGACCTTGGTCTTGGTTATTGTTTCCTCTTCCACTTCCAAAACCTCTACCTCTGCCTCTTCCTTTGCCAGAGTAGAATACCTGCTCAGAACTGGGCTTTCCTTGGGAGTTTGAATCCTCACCAAGATTCTTTTCTTCAATAATCAGCATAGATACCATATCAGCAAAATTCAGAATATTTTCCTTAGTCTGTATGGAAGTTCTGAACTGCTTATATGCAGCTCCTAAACCATGAAGGCACACTTCCACCTTATCATCATCATCTACATTCACGCCAATAGATGCAAGTTACTCACATATGCTTTTGATTTTTAGGGTGTAATCACTTACCGACATGCTCTTCTCTTCCAATGTATGCAGCTCGTTCTTGAGTTGCAATTTCCGTGCCTTTGTATTAGTCTCATACAAAGTGACCAAACTGTTCCAAGCCTCTTTTGGAGTCTTGGCATCCTGTATATGTCCAATCATGCTATCATGTATGCTAACAAATAGCCAATACATTACCTTTCGTGCTCCTTAATTCCATTCCTCATATGCTCTTAACTGGTCTGCAATCCGATTCCTTTCTGGTAACTACGGAGCATTTTCATTCTCTCCTTCGATGTACTTCCAGTAGCCCTTTCCCATCAGGAAATTCATCATTCTGAATCTCCAAGCATGGAAGTTGTTCTTATCCAGCTTATCACTCATAAGTTGACTCATTCCATGTGCGTTTGCCATTTCTGCAACAATTCACAACACTGCAAAACACTACAAGGAGCACTTCTGCTTGAACACTGTCGCACTATGACGTGACAATTCAATCTCAGAAAAACACAGTTTTCATGTATCAACAGTACACAAAATCACTTGAAACTCTAGATCTAGAATATATGAGTGTCGCCGAACACAACGCAAGTTATAGTTTCTGAAACTGACTTGGTTTTTCTATGGGCCCCACCTTCCGGGCTCGAAATGGAGGTCCAAATGACTTCCAAACTTCGATCTGACAAAAGCGAGTGACCCTAAAGGGATAACTTCTCAAAAATATTTTGAGGTCTTCTACCTTCACACCAATTTTTGTAGCAAATGGAGGCCGTTTGTGAAATCGTGTTTTCTCCATGCCTTGCCGCATAGTCTTCACCGTCGCCTTCTCCACGAGCTCTTTACAACCACGCTGGCTCTGATACCATGTCACGAGTAAGGAGATAAGGAAGAGAGCTCACACACACACTCTCACTCTCAAGGAGCAGCACACACACCGATTGAGGCAAGGAAGAATGATCTTCTTCTTCTTCTTCTATTACATAAAATGAATATACAAGGATGACCTAAAAACAAGAATACAACAAGCGCAATATATAAAGATCAGTACATAAGGAAAAACCTAATGTTCGCGAATGAGTGAGCTGGGAAGAAACAAATGTGCCATCACTCTCGGTAGATAAATCTAATAAAGCTCAATGAAGTATCCCTGACATATACCGACCTGACCACTATACATGTCAGAGAAATGAAAAACTGGTACGTGTCATCTTGGATCATCACATGTTGAGCTTGATATCTCAACATCTCCACCTTGCAGGTTTTGCTCGGATACAATGGATCATTATTCCAAGGACTGTCCGAAGCAGAAGGTTTCTACAAGTGGATCAGCTCCTCCTACCAAGTCAATGTTATCTCTGTTAATAAGGGAAAGCAACCAGTAATTCATTCAAGTAAGAGAGAAGAGAGCAACACTCTTAATTATCTACGTATCCAATCTTCTCCTGTACACTCACAATGGCACTTATCTGAGAAAGAGGACTCGAATATGTGTGATGCCCCTGGGCATTTTGGACGAGCTTTTTCACCTAAAGAAGTTGACCCATTTTTTAAAAATGGTCAAGCTCATGAAGTCGACTTAAAAGATGGGCAAGTGACTAAAAAATTTGACCAACTTTGTAAAAATGAACATGTTTATAAAGTAGACCAATTTTTGGAAAATGGTCAACTTGAAGTTGCCCAACTTTTTAAAAATAGTCTACTTAAAAATTGTCAAATTTTTGAAGTCAACTTATTTTCCCAGGATAGCATTCAGGAAGATAGATGATTTTTTGAACTCGACTCATTTTCCCAGATGCATGCCACTCCATTAAGTGATCTTGGTCAACTTCATGGAGATGTTTCCCTGCATAATTATGGACCAAAAAAAGAAACTCCAAGCTATGCTCCAGAGTTTAAACCTGATTCCCAACAGAGAGAAGAAGAAAATCAAGAACTCAATGCAAACCCATCTTTCGGCCTAAGTCCAAAAGCTAGAGTGGTGGCATTGCAAGAAATGGATCAAGAACAAGGGGTGCATACTAGAGCCCAGAAAAAGAAAGTAGAAGCAAGGGTCCTCCAAGAAAAAGACTCAGGTACGAAAAATTTTGAAGTTTTGCAAGAAATAGACAAGGTTTTTGAAGAGACAATGAGGGAACTCCATTCATCTATTAAACCTCCTCTTCCTTCGCCAATACCATCCATCATCAAAACTCAGGAAATATTAAAGAACACCTTCCAGCAGGTATCATCGTATGATCTATTTAGACTGGACGAAAGATTTAGAAGTGAAGTTATAGGGATCATAGAGATAACTAAGCTCCTCTCTAGGCTCGTTAGCAAAACGGTACCCTTCCAATGGACTGAAGTAGAAGACAATGCATTCACCCTTCTAAAAACCAAACTTATCAGTGCACCTATTTTAGTAGCACCAGATTGGAATGTTACCTTCCTCGTTCATGTGGATGCAAGTTCTATAGTGGTAGGAGCCATACTCACACAACCTAGCAAAGAATATAAACTTGATCGACCCATTTACTATGCTAGCAGAATTTTAACTAAAGTAGAATGCAACTATAGTACTACTGAAAGAGAAGCACTTGCTATTGTTTTCACCCTCAAGAAGTTTCATCATTATTTGTTGGGAATTCACTTCACTATCATCACCGACCATCAAGCAATCAAATATTTGCTAAACAAGCCAAACATCTATGGAAGAGTGTGGAGGTGGCTACTCTTATTCCAAGAATTCAACTTCAAACTAGTTCAATGACCTGGGAAGCACCATGTGATGGTAGATCACCTTTCAAGGATTAAAGGACATCTAGAACCAGTTACGGGCATAGAAGACAACCTCCTAGATCAATCTTTATTTCAAGTAAGCACTTACCCTACTTGGTACCAGGACATTCATCATTTTTTAACTGCAAGAACCTGCCCACCTAATCTCACACCACTCGAACGCAGAAGATTGCTCCTAAAAAGTAAGAATTTTTCAATCCTTCAAAATAATCTTTTTCGAGTAGGATATGACGGGATTTATAGGAGATGCATCTTACCACATGAAGTACAACAAATAGTAGAAGAAGCCCATGGAGGAACAACTGCATGCCATTATCCATGTCACATAATAGCACATTGGATTTTACATGGAGGATTATGGTGGCCTTATCTTTTTCGAGATGCAACAGAATATGCAAAGACATGTGAGACTTGCCAACGTTGTGCACCAAAACCAATTAAGCTCAACAACCAACCCTTGCCAATTTCTTTATCATGGAGACCATTTGAAAAATGGGGATTAGATTTTGCGGGGCCAATCTATCCCATCACTTCTCCATCGAATGTGAAGTACTTGTTGGTGGCCACTGATTACGCCACCAAATGGGCAGAAGTTCTGGCAACAAAAGATTGCACTTCTCATATGGTAGCCTCTTTCTTGTATGAAACTAGTTTCTCTAGGTATGTCTGTCCAATTGAAGTTACAAGTGACCAAGGATCTCATTTTATCAACAAAACCCTAATTGAAATATTTATGTACAAAATTTTACACAAAAAATCATGTGCATATTACCCACGAGCCAATGGTCAAGTGGAAAGAACTAACAAGGTACTCATCTCGCTCTTGAGGAAAATGTGATATCTCCATCCCTTGACATGGGGCACTACCTACCTAGGTGTGGTATGGGCATACAGGACGACATTCAAGGTAACCACGAAACATACTCCCTTCCAATTAGTATATGGTCTTGAAGCAATAGCTCCATAAGAATTTCTAAAAGGATGAAGCAGAGTGGGACATCCAAGGATGGATAATTTGCAATTCATAAGTAACATCAATATGAATAGATTACATCAACTGGAGAAAAAGAGAACAATAGCAGATTCAACTCTCGAGAAAGAGCAGATGAAGCGGAAAGCATGGAATGACAAAAATCTGTGGAAGACAAAAATCAAGGAAGGATCGTTGGTCCTTCTATATCAACCAAGCTTGTACACCAGGAAAGAAAAGAAGTTATCCACCGGATGGATAGGTCCTTACAAGGTAAAAGAGATCTTTCCTCAAGGAGTGGTATGTCTCTCCACTCTTGAAGGAACCCAAATCCCTTTGGTGACCCGGTCTCGTCTCAAACCTTACCAACTTTCCCACCAAACCCGTTGAAGACAATTGGATCACCAATGTACATATTGTAGTACTATGTAACCAACTATCTTGATGTGAATAAGTAGATTATGCCTTTCCATTCAAAAACAAAGAAAAACACAAAAAAGATTTGACCAAAAACCCCACCAAAAAGTCGATTTTTCTTGGTCTAAATTTTTTGGGTCTAAACTTTTTAGTCAATTTGTTTTTAGTCAAAATTTTTTAGTCTAAATTTTGTTTAGAGGATTTTGGTTTAATTTTTAGTCAAATTTTTTTAAGTTAAAATTTTTTAGTCGATTTAGATTGTCTAAACTTTTTAGTCGATTCTGGTTTAATTTTTAGTCAATTTTTTTAGTCAAAATTTTTGAGTCGATTTAGGTTGGTTTCTTTAGTTTAAACCTGTTTAGTCAATTTGGGTTTGAATTTTAGTCAAATTTTTTTTAGTCAAAATTTTCTCAGTCGATTTGTTTTGGTCTAAATTTTGGGGTTAGTTAGGTTATTTTTTGGTCATTTCTTTTAGGAAAATTTGGAGTCGACTTTTTGCAAGAATGGAGTTGATTTTTTTAACTTGGTCAATTTACTTTAGTCAAAGGTTCATTTGAGTCGATTTTGTTAGCCCATCATCAACCAAGTCGATTTTTCATTCAGCCTTCAAATTTTTTCGAGTCCATTGTGGAGGGCAGCGTGTGTGAATCTCTTTCTCCAAAAGCTAAAGTTCAGCCCCAAGGAACGCTGCCATTCGATGATGACAGCTTGAAGGATGTGATCAGCAGCAAGTCGAGTGTTTTGGATTTAGTAGATTCAGCAAGCAAATTGATCGACAATAGCAAATCGTAATCAACTTAAACTTAGTCGATCACTGAGGTATTGTTCAGCTATGAATTACTGCTGCATATTTCCTCCATCTCCTCCTCTTTCCAGCCCAGCTAGCATCACATGCCTTTGCCCAAGGAAGGCTCAAGGGAAGTCTCAAGGATTTGTAGAAGGAACACTTTAAATAAATTCATAACCCCACATCAGCCAATAAGGCAAGTATTCAACAAGTAAGATAAGAGCAGCAACAATTAACAACAAAAATGGAAGAATCATCTTTAAGGAATTCCATGAGCAGCAACAATTATGACTCTCATGATGAGCCATATCAGCAAGGTTCAGGTTCAGCACAGTCAACAAGCAAAGGGGAAGATTCACTCACATTGATTGCCCGCGATTCTCTTCCACTAGCATCATTGAAAGAGATCTTCATAGAGGACGAGTTGCATATGATGCACCTCACAGAGATTGCCAAAGTGCCACTTATTAAGTATATTGCAACAGATGAGGGAATTGATTTCTTTGAGTCCTTTCCCCACTTTACAACAGGAACTCTTACCAAGAAAATGGTAAACAAAGTTGTGGGGATGAAAGAGTCAGAGAAACTTAGGCCAGGGAGATCGTACTTAGGTGTCAACACAAGCAAGGTATGCGAGGAATGTGTGAAGTTGTTCACTGCCAATGACATCTCACAAAGGTACTATCATCTTTTATGTGCATGCAAGTATTTTATCCTCTTAAGAAGGGTAAGTTTCCATTCAACAACATGGCTGCTTGCGATGCACTCTTATGTCTTGCCTGAGTGCACCCATATCCCTTCCATCATCTAATATGGGTTTCCATCATTGGAAAAGAAGAAAAGGCATGTTGTACAAGTACACAAAGATGCAAAGAAATTTCATGTATACTCTTCTATAATACTTTTGTGGCTAAAGAGTTTACCTTTGAGGCTTATGGAAATACAAAAGAATTTGGGTCAACCCCCACCTTCCATGAAGCGAAATCCATCCACTCCTGTGAGAAAGAAACTTACAGTGAAAAGAGCACGTGTAAAAGGCGACTCATTAGAGGGCATCCGAGCCCTTCCAATTGGTGATCAAGGTTATGCTGCAACAAAATGTACTCATCCCTCTTCTTCTTCACATGCATATGCATGAAAAAGGGCTCCTAATCCTCATGTCTGCACACACCATAGTGCTTCATATAATCCACCCACACCACCACCATCTCCTCCTATTATTTCCACTCCACATGCATCACCCCCGGTGCAAATTCCTTCACCACTTATGTCACCTTCCATTCCAACTCAGCATACACCTACACATGTCTCACGTATTCCCATGCCTCCTCCTGTGCCATCACCAAGCTCACCTGACCCCACCATCTTACCCCTTCAGGTTCACATTTGCACTCCACATCCACCAAACCCATGCATTCTGGCACACCTCCACTTGCACCTTTTCCTTCCACTTGTGCACTCCCTGCATTAGAAAACATCCACATAGCAAATATTCATGCAAGAAGCATGTGAGAATCTCTTTCACTACTCAATGACTATCATAAAGAGATCTCTTCATTTATGGAAGTAGCAAACCAACAAGTACTTCAGCTTCACAAAAGGATCGCAGACTTCGAAGACCGCACCAAGCAACTAGAGCAAAACAACCAGGAACTCAAAGAGGAGAATGAGAAATTACAGAAGGAAGCGATGTTCTATAAAGACATCCACAACAAGGCAAAAAATCTCTTTATGGCAGCACAAAATGCAGCCTAGTTAGTAATGACGGTGGATAGCATTAGATGTTTCTTTCTACTTTGTATTGGCCATCTTTTTGTTCTAGTTACTTCCTTTTGTAAGAAGCATGTGTTGCATTTTACTTGCAAATATCTTCTTTTTTCCATATTATCTATCACTTACATTATTTCAAAAAAAAAAGAAAAAAAAGAAAAAGAAAAAAAAGAAAAAGGGAAAAAACGAGAAAGAAAGAGAGAGAAAAAGAAAAGAAAGAAGAAAAAAGAAAAAAGTATTATTTTTCTCTGAGGACGGAGAATGTCTTAGTGGTGGGCAACCTGTAGCGGGGTACTTTGATACACCCTTAAAGTAATGTATTTTATGTTTTGCTTTTTAAGATGCAAAAGCCAAGTACAAGGCAAGTTACCTCAATTTCGAGCAAGAGGAGAAGCAGAAGAAATGAAGAGCAAGAAAATGGAGAAGAGGGGATCTAGCTCATCAGTTCATGAAGAAGGCCAGATTCCCAATTTCCTACCTTACTATTTTCCCATTTCACCTATTTCTCAAGTTGCCTAATTTCCCATTTCACCAATTTCCTAAGTTGTCTAATTTCCCATTTCACCAATTTCCTAAGTTGTCGAATTTCCCATTTCACCAATTTTCCAAGTTGCCTAATTTCCCATTTCACTAATTTCCAAAGTTGCCTATTTTCTCATTTCACCAATTTCCTAAGATGCCTAATTTTCCCAGTTCACCAATTCTCTAAGTATCTAAATAGTGTGAATTCCTAAGTTCACCAATTTCTCAAAGTATTCTATTTTTTTAGTCAACTTTTACAAGTTAGTTGACTTATCTCAAAAGTTCACCTTTTTTATGAAATTACTTTACTTACTTCAAAAGTAGTCTATTTTTTAAGAAAATGTTTACTTTTGATTTAGTCTACTTTTTCACTTGAAAAAAGCGACTAAATCTCCCAGATCTGCATATGCTCTAAATTTTTTAGCCACTTGCACGCAAAGGACTCATGGACATGGACGGCGCCAAATACCAAAATTTGGAAGATAGTGATGGTGCAGAAAAAGTGGACCAAGAAGGAAGCTTCCAAAGTACCAAAATTGTCAGAAAGCCTGCTAAAGAAGAAACTAATTTTGTCTCCTTCTTCTATCCTTCACTTCCAAAAAAACTATATAAGTAGACCTCTCCTTCAACAAAAGAACAAGCTCAAAGAGACTCGAGGAAGGAATGCAGAGCTAAAGCTTTGCCTTGCCTTTGTGTGTGTAGAGCTCTTAGCTTACCACTAGTGCTTCACGTGGTAGAATTAGAATCAGCTAGCTTGGCACTCTGAGTGAGTAGTGCACAAGTAGTGATTGGTCCTTCTCTTGAGTAGCTAGTGGGGATACTAGAGTTTTGAGAATGTATGTTTAGAGAATTGAACTCCAACACTTAGAGTGAAGGTGTATGTTTATGTCTCCTACTGATTTCCCAAAGTTTGTATAATCCTCTTAGAGCTCTTTATACTCATAATTTTAGCTTCTTTCTCTCATTTTACTGTGTGTCATTGTATATGCTATTCTTTCTTCCCTATCGAGTCTTCAAATTGCAACCAACAGTGCATATTGCACTTAAGAGGACACACCACATTGAGCATATGGATCAAGAAATTGATCAGCATGATGTATGTTGATAACTTGCTCCCCACTGGTTCTAATGAGATTTAAGGTTGATTTGCATGCCTCTTTTTAGATTTCATCTTTGGGGCATTTGCATCATTATTTGGGCATTCAATTTATGGAAGTTGATGGGGGAATAGCTTTGTGTGAAACAAAATATTATTGACATATTATTGTAGTGTTTTGCCCTTGAAGATTGCATACCTATTGTCACTCCTATGGAGATAGGTTTAGGATTAAGTCTTCATGATGTTGGAGATGCACTTGATGTTGTTCTTTATCATTAGGCTATTGGATGCTTGATTTACTTATGCATAACTCGACCCAATATTCAGTTTGCTATCTCACAAATAAGTAAGTTTATGCATTGCCTAGGTATTAATCATTGGTAGGCAATTATTTTGCTACTTGAGTGATACCCAACTACTTGGATTGTTTTATCCCAATGGAGGACCACTACTAACAAATTTACATGGTTTTTTTGACTCAAAATGGGCTAGTTTCTATGACACTCATGTGTTGAATAATGCTTTTTGCTTCATGCTTGTAGCTCATGCATATCTTGCTTGAGCAAGAAGCAACATATTGTGGCCACTTCTAGTTATAAACTGAGTATAGGGCTGCATTCACAATGACTCTTGAGTGTGTGTGGTTTAGATGCCTTTTCACTGATTTGGGTGTTGGTCAGTCTTTTGCCACCACCATCTTCATTCAGAGTTAGAGCACATTGGCAGTTGCAAGGAACCTTGTGTTCCATGCTTGCACAAAGCACATTGAGGTGCATTATCATTATGTTAGGGAGAGGTTCTCTACTAGAGAGATCAGTTTGGCATATGTACCCACACAAGATAACACTGCAGATCTTTTCACAAAGGCTCTATTTTGGGAGAATTTTGAAGCTTCCCGCAGAGTTTTGGGCTTATTTCCTTTTGAAGATTGATCTCTATCCACATAGCTTGGCCTTACTTTATACATGAGTGCTAGCTCCTTGTTCACTACATCACTCCCAAGGGGGGTTTATTGATATATTTTAGTATTGATATGTATTAGGTTGCCACTGGTAATAGGCCCAATTTTGTAAATCATCCGAATACTATAATTTTGTAATTTTAGTATCCTTAGAATTTACAAGGGTTATCAACTGCTAGACAACGTGTTCATTTTGTAATGCATTCAAAAAGTTAAAGGTAGTAGTTTGGAAGCTATAAAAAAATCTCAAGGAGAGGATGTTGAGAGACAAAACCCAGTCTTTGTAATCTGGTTGTAATCTATTTATATAATGAAGGATTGTTTTATTGCTTGATGCTCTGTGTATTTGATTTATGAGTTTGTTGTATTTTGAAACCTTCCTTTCTAGTAGTGTTTGTGTAAACTGTGTACTTATGGAATAGAAACACATTGGATTCATTCTGCTAACCCCCATTCCTTGAACCCGCTTTTGCTTTGGAAGATAAAGCTAGTAAACATTTGGGGACCATAATGGTATGGGGTTATCATCAGCAACATTTAGAAAGGTGAAGGGATGATGGTGCAATAAGGGGATGAACGGATGTATTTTGTGCATATATTCCCTACAATGCAAAGGGAGTATGCCAACACGATCAGGTAAGTGGTTTTCAAAATACGAGGAACAACAAGAAATGTTGGGAATGGTGGAATCATGTACTTCACAATATACACATAACGTTGGTAGTGCGAATTTTGGAAGTGATTGTGTATCTTATCAAATATGTGCCTTAGTGGAAAAAGGGGTATTACCATACTTGTTGCTGACAAAATTGTTGGAAGTGTAGGTGGCTTTTGAGGTGGTAGATGACATAGAAGGATGGTGGGCCACAGGGGGAATCTGACAAGGAGCAAGAAAACGCCCGAGGATTCAGGTGTGGCATCGATTTTTTTGGACTCTGTTTGGATGGAGCAGCTAAGGGGAATGGAGACGATACTATGAATTCATTGTTTTCATATTCGAGACGGAGTCCTGAGATGGAATAAAGATTGAAGAAGACAAATTCCCATGGATAGTTGCTAACAAAGAGTGGAAGTGTTCGCAAGTTTTGATTTGAATGGCAGCCCCAATGCACCAAATTAGTGGAATGCAACTTAATTGGTTTAACTGTAGAATTGATGATGAACTTGATGTACATGCTTGTCTCTCGGATACACATTATGATTTGTTGGAGGGAAATCCGGATGATGCTAGAAAATGTCAAGTGTTTCAGGCTACTCTTGGAGGAGAAGCCATTTGCTAGCTAACCAAATTTGCTCCAAATCACTTTGCAGTGTATGATGCTTTGAAAACAGTGTTCCTAAGATGATTTCAGAAAGCGAAAACTATAGGTCAATTATTTATCACTTACAGTATATGGTGCAATATCCGACTCAAACGATTGTGAAATATGCTTCCTTGTTCCGAAGTACCCTATGAAAGATTCCAAAACCAGAGCGTCCTCCAGGAAATGTGGTACATGGATGGTTTATGGATGGGCTTAATTCTTTGCTAAAGGAAAAAGATTTTCTTTTTGCATTAGATTTGGATCAAATTATAGATGCTACATAGCAACTAGACTAGAATTTGAAGGTTGCAAATCCTATTTGATAGTGTTTATTGGAAGCCATACATATGGTAAACTCAAACACTTTTACAATGATTGATCTGTATAGTCAATTATATTGTAAAAAATGTAGGAATCTGGGACACGTAGCTTCAAATTGTGCCTTAAATCAAGTTTACTGTGTCATTTGTAACCTTATGAGTCATAGTAGGGATCAATGTAGATACAATACTCGAAATCAAGCACTAAGTAGTCATATTCAACCTGAACCTGGATATAACGGTCAATGGTATTCATCACCCTCTATACATAATGTTCAGTTCATTGATTCGGGTAATCCTCAAAATATGCAAGAACCAGGTTTTCAAGTAATAGGGGTCAGATTCGGATCAATTATCAAGGATTTGTAAGAGGCCATCGACCCTTCAATAGATATCGTAGGGACAAAGGGGATTATCAAAAGGAAGATAAAGGGCCACAATGTCGGTTTTGTTTGGAATTTGGTCATATTCAATATGCAAACTGTCTTGATGCTCAAGACTACGATAGAAGAAAGCAAGAAGCTAGACTTAAGGCTCTAATGACTAACATGGTAACTTAACATTCAAAGATGCAGTAGCTTTGCTAGTTACTCTATCCAAAAAATTCCATATGAGCACTAATTCCATGGTAGCTCTAGATGTTATTGCACATCACCAAATTTATGATCAAGCAGTCAGATGGGCTAAACAAGCTCCGATTGAATTTTCAGAGGCACATTCTAGTAGACATGATTGGATTGAAAGGGATAATTAGGTAACATAAGAAATAAATATAGGTACTACAATAGTGCACAATTCGATACTTGCAAGTAGCCCTATTCTAGATCTTGGACTAGTTACTCAATTTATGGAGTCTAATATCCCTAAAGGTAGTAATAGTATAGCAGATTCTTGGTAGATATTTTGTAAATCTACAATATAGTTATGTCTTGGGGATTTGATGGAATTAGTCCACACATTTCATGATACTTTATTGGATGGAGGCACAAAAACAGAACCAAAATGATGCTAATGAAGAACAAGCACAAGTTAACATGGTGGAAATAGCTCAAGACGAATTGGTAGATTATGAGGTACCTCTAATTTTGGTGTGGTTTGAAAACAAGCAGATTTCTAGAGTATTGATTGATGGTGGATATGGAGTAAACATTGCTACTCTGCCTATTTGTAGATAATTGGGATGGAATGACATACAACCTGCTCCCTTCTACATACAAATGGTAGATCAATGGCATGTGCAACCTATTGGTCTTATCAAAGATATAGCTATTAAAATTCAAAATGTGCCTTTTAAAGTAACTTTTTTGTGGTGATTGAGTTAATTGATAAAAGTAACGATTATAGCCTGTTACTTGGATGACCATGGTTCAAAAAGTTTAGGGATCTCAAGCAATTACTTTTAAGAGAGGTCACAAGAAATATTCTATTCCTCTAGAAGATAGACAACATTATCAAAAGGCTCAATTGCCCTCAATCACAAAAACTCCACACATGATGGCAGTCTTAGAGGAAGACAAAGATCTCCAATTTCTTGAAGCTAATGGTGATTTGTGGCCGAGAGGTATGATTGATATACCTAAAATATTATCGCAATCCTTGCAAGACCCTATTGTAACAGCTACTGTACACCCCGAATCTGCGTGTTTCCAATTTGAAAGGGAGACATCATGGCTTTCTAAGGAAGATCTTTCTAATAAAAATATTGTTCATATCCAAGAAGATCAAATTGAAGAAGTAAATTTAGGGTCTAACAGTATATCTCAAAAAATAAAAATAGGTGCTAGTTTAATAGAAGGATTCCAAAGGAGTTACTTCTACTCTTGTTTGAATTTAAGGATGTGTTCTCTCTCTAATATGCATGGGTTGTATCCTAGATTTTATTAGCATAAGATTGTGTTAAAACTAGATGCTTCCTTAGTAATTCAACAATGGTATCATATGAACCCAAATTTTGCCAAACAAGTAAGGGAAGAGTTAGATAGATTATTCAAGGTGGGATTTATTGTACCTATTGAATATCGAGAGTTGGTATATCCTATTTTAATAACCCCTAAGAAGAATAAGCAGCTACAAATTTTTGTAGACTACTTAAGTTGAATGCAACAACAATTCCAGACCCATTCCCATTACCATTTTTAGACACAATGTTTGATGAAGTTGTTGGTAGAGAAATATATTCATTTTTAGATGGATTTAGTGGTTATAATCAGGTCAGAATGTTAGAAACTGATATATCAAAAATTGCTTTTATTACCAACTTTGGAGGCTTTGCCTATACAGTAAGGTGGTTTGGATTACAGAATGCTCCTAGTACTTTTCAGTGGTATATGCAACAATTTTTTTCTTAGTAGTTAACCGATTTCATGCAGGTGTTTTTGGATGATTTTCGAGCATGTAGACATCAAGTGGATCATCTGCAACATTTAAGGTTGTGCTTTACTAAGTGCAAAGAAGTACATTCGAGTTTAAACCTAGCTAAATCAATTTTGGGAGTAAGATATGGCAAATTACTTGGTCATATAATCTCCAGTTTAGGAATTGGTGTGAATTTGGATAAAGTTAAAGTCATACTGGAAGTACCTCGACCATGCTCTTGTGATGCCCTTAAATGCTCTTGCTCATATGAAACCCATAACTTTCAAATGGACTTTGGAATGTGATCTAGATTTCCAGATGTTAAAAACATTACTCATGCAAGCACCAGTACTTCAAGCTCCGAATTGGTCTTAGCCTTTCCATGTCTTTGATGCTTCAGATATTGCTATCGGTTTGGTCTTAATGCAAAAGGCAAGCTGTTCTTCTTTTATATCTATTTATTATGCTAGTAGAGGATTGACTACGGTGGAATGCAACTATTCAGTTATAGAACAAAAATGTCTAAGACTTATCTAGTCTATTAAGAAATTCTGACATTATTTGTTGGGTTGTTCTTTTACTTTTCATGTGGATGATTCTACTCTACTTTATTTAGTAAAACAATAAAATCTAGTTGGAAGATTGGCTAGATGGGCTTTATTATTACAAGAATATGATTATGATGTAGTCCATCGACCCGATTCTTCACATATTATTGCACATTTCTTATCACAATTAGATAACGACAAACCTCCAGATGGGATTGATGACTCTTTTCCCAATGCAAACCTATTTTATGTTGTTGATGACACTGAACTAGAATTAGGAATGCCTAAATGGTATGATGAAATGATGTCTTTTCTAGCCACAAGGGTGCCTCCCTTGAATTTACGATCTATAGCCAGAAAAAAAGTAGCTTTATCAAGCCGATGGTTTTCTATTATTCTAGATAGCCTTTATTATAGGGATCTTACTAGAGTTTGGCTTTGATGTGTGCCACCTCATGAAGTCACAACTGTCATTATGGAAGCTCATTCCAGAATCCTAGGTGATCGTGGTGAAATAGATTTAATAGTGAAGAAGATTTTTCAAAGTGGGCTATGGTGGCCAACTATTCACAAGGATGTTCATGTTCACATATAGCTCTGTGATGCTTGTCAATGCATGGGTGAATCTCGGGTTATACATCACTTTCTACTGCAATCCATTCTCCATTTGGAGTCTTTCTAGAAATGGGGGTTTGACTTCATTGGTCCTATTCATCCTCCAGCCAGTTCAGGTAAAAATTTCATTTTGACATGCACTTATTACTGTACGAGATGGGCAAAAGATTGGAGCCTAAGATATTCAACAATAGGAAGTGTTGCTACAGTCCTAATCACTGAATTATATCCTCATTTTGGATTCCCACTGTAATAGTTTCAGATCACATCACTCATTTTTTGAATCAGCTCATTAAGTCCATCACTAAATATTTTTGTATTGAACATAAATTCAATTCCCCATATTAATCCTCGAGCAAATAGTTTGGTGGAAAGTAATAACAAGTCTAAATTACAACGATCTAAAAATTTCTTCTTGAATATCCAACTAAATGGGAACACTATTTACATTTACACTTATGGGCATACCATAACTCTTATAAAGTTTCAAGTGGATTTACACCTTTTAAATTAGTTTATGGTATGGAAGCCATAGCATCCATGGAGCTCACGGTGCTTAGTTTACGTATTGTGGTGCAAAATTGATTATTATCAAAGGAATCTTTGATATTTCGGATGGATAGTATATGATAATTGGAGGACATAGATATAATAGCTTTCTACTTATGCAAGAAGTTTAGCATCACCAAAAATGTTGGCATGATCATCATTTATGGATGCCTGTTTTTTTGATAGGAGATATGGCATTATTTTTTAATTCCAAAATGAAGAGACAAGCCAAAAAATTCAAACTTTGATGGACAAGTCCATTTTTTATTCATGCAAAAATTGGTCCAGCTACTTTTTGGATAGCAGCATTGGGTGGAGAATCTTAACAAAATTCAGTTAATGGGTCCAAGCTTCGACCATACTGCATGGTGTAGTAGCCCTCATTGTATTATAATATATATAAATTTATTTTTTCAATAAGTGATGGTCACAAAAATCAAATAAAGATTTGCTCCCAAATTTGCATGATTAGCTACACATCAATGCAAGCAAGTCAAGGTTAGATTGGGTGGATTTGTAATCATTTGCCATGGGGATTCAACATTCAATGCCATGGACACTGCACATGCACTTTATCCATTTGAGATCAAGTCTGTGTTGTAGTCTAGCCATTGAATGTGCACATAGGTCATCAACATATAGTTATAAGCACCATAAACATATATTTTTCTAGATTTTGACATACTTTATAGATCCAACACTTATCAAAGATCCATTTGAGATCAGGTATGTGTTTTAGTTGCACCTTAGGTAGACCAAATGGCATGACTCTAAATGTAAAGATATCCCATTTGGTTGCAAAAACACATTTATGATGGTCTTCAAGGGCAATGGATACTTGATTGTATCTTGGAAATCCATGTAAGAACCTATACACTTCTTTTTTGACCACTCACTCTAATAGATGATCAATTATCCATAGAGGATGACTATCTCTAATGATTGCTTCATTGAACATTTTCAAGTTGATACATACACAAAGTTTTCCATTCTTTTTGGGCACTACTACCATTGGAGAGACCCATTCAATGCGCTCAATTTCATATATAAAGTTTGCTCCTAGAGATTTTTCTATTTCCTATTCGATTTTCTTGGAGTATGTCTCGTTATATGTATATGGTCTTTTCTTGACTAGCTTAGAAGTGCTCCTCATGGAATCCTATGGGACCATATCTCTAACTCCACTCCTTTCAAATCTTTATAAGACCAAGCGAATACATAGCTTTGCAAGTGGATGATGACTCTAGGACCTAAGCTATCCAATTTTGGATTCTTCTCCCTTATGATCATCAAATGGATTCTAATCTATCTCTTGGTACCTCCTCACGTCATAGACGTCCAACATGTGCCCATAAATTCTCAAGGAAAAACTATGCACCTAGTCGATTGCTATGCTAGAGAAATTGCTTCTATGAAAATAGTGATTTTTTTCTAATGTTTTTGGCTCCTTTGGCTTGTTCTTAAACTTGTCTTTTACCAAAGTTAGAACTTGGTTACATTGTTGGTATTAGTCTTATCTTGCACTTGAATGAATGTCTTTATGCTCTTGAAGACAATCAGTCTGATGTACCAATTTGGATCCTCTAATTGAGTTGGGGCACTAGGATCACCACAGAACTTTTTTCCCTCTTTAGGAGTTTTTTCCCCCTCGACTTGTATATAGACCTATAACCCTAACGGGTCATTATCATTGTACATTTCGCTTAGTAATACATTTAGTATTGTGTGTTGTGCTCCAAGCTTCTTCTTCTTCTTTGTGTTGTTTGCATGCTTCTGTAGACCTTAAACTCCAACAATTGGTATTAGAGTAGGTCGCAACTTCATCTAGGGCATCGTTGACACTCCTCCGATCATAGTCTCAGAATTGCACAAAAATTGGTGAGCATACTCAGAGCGATTAGGAGTTCAAAACGGCTTCTCTTTGTGCTATCAAAATTGCGATTTGAGCTCATTTTGACCTTTGAACACACTATCATAGCACTTGTGCAGGCTAATTCATCTTTTTGAGCCAAAAATATATACAGGTTTTGGTTTTCCCGTTACAAGTACCTCAAAGTCTACTACAAGTTTAGTAGATCTTGATGGGGTAGTTCTGTTCAACTTTTTGAGATACACTCATTTTTCTACATGAGGGTATTTTAGTCAGTGGCCATGGTTGAAAGCAATGATATATTCTATATGTTGGGTATTGAGGATAAGCTAGATGAAACCAATTATCCATTATGGGCTTACATGATGATGCTTCATGTTTTGGTTGCAAACGGACTGTGGAATATTGTGCAAGGTGTTGAAAAATGTCCTATTACATCTATAAACACAATTGATGAAGGTGATACACATGGTGATATTCTTTAGGTTCCTATTCGTGCTGCAATTCTTGCTACACCTATTGTAGAGCAACTTTGTTGGGATGGCAGAGATGCTCAGGCAGATGCATTGATAGCCTTGTCTATCACATGTGCCATTATTCCTCACATTTGCTCTTACAAAACAACAAATGATGCTTGGGATACACTTACCACTTTATACCAGGCAAGGAATGAGGCTCGTGTTGCCTACCTCCAAAAATAGTTGGAGAGTGAGCACATGAATGAAGGAGATTCCATGGACATTTTTTTGACAAAGATAAAATATTTAAAAGAGTAGTTGATTTCTACTGATGAAGTTTTGCCTGATAGTTCACTTGTATATACTGTTCTGAATGGTCTTCTAGACTCATATCAGAGTTTTGCTTATACTCTTTGATTGATGATGAAAGGAAATCCAAATGCCTTAACATTTGAGGAGTTAGTGTTCTGTTCTGTTGCAAGAAGATCAGTCTAGGAAGAATAGGTTCATTATGCGTGTTCCAGATCAAGCTTTCCTAGCTCATCAAAAGGGCAAAGGTAAATGGAACTCATCTACTAGTAAGAAAAAATCTACTAATTTTGCACAATCAAAGAAGGATGACAAAGATGAGAAGAAAATAGAAAAGCAACAATTATTTTGCAAATATTGCAAAGGAAATGATCATGTCATAAAAAGTTGTTCAAAATTGGCTGCAAAAGAGGAAATAAAAGAGAAGCTGGAATGGTTGGTGTAGAAGCCTCTACACCCAAATCAAAGTCTGTAATTCTTGTGTAGAATGAAGAATGGGCATTTACCAATGTTTGCAATTATGACTCATCTTCTCATGAATAGTGTATGTCTATAGTAGACTCAAATGTTTGGTACTTTCATAGTGGGGCAACCAAACATATTACATCGTAGTGTGGTTTCTTCACTTTACTTGAGCCAACCCCTATAGGGAATACTATCACATGTGCTAACAACTCCTCGTATCCTATTATGGGAGTTGCTAAGATCACTCTTACTACTACTAGTGGTAGTTCATTTATATTTTTGGATGCTTTATTTGTGCCAATATCAAGAAAAATATGTTATCAGTTTCAACATTAGCCAAGATTGGCTTGGTTGTGAAATTTTTTGATGATAGATGTACAGTTCATGATATCATGTAGAGTTCATGATCTATCAAATGACAACATCATTACTACTTCTAGCATTTTATGCCTTGGGCTGTATAATCTCATAGATTATGCAAAATCTATGAATGATTCAGCATGTGTAGTTCAAGATTCTTAGGCTATGGTAGATGCAAAGATTTGGCATGCACGCTTTGGTCATTTGAATTTTGCTAGTTTTCTATGCCTGCAAAAATATAAAATGGTGTCATCTTTGCCCAAACTTGAGGCACTTAGTAAACACATCTATGAAGGTTGTATTTTGGAAAAAATACAACGTTCCTCCTTCCCAAAAGATAGTTCAGTTCGAGCTACTTGAATTTGCAGCTTATGTGAAGTGATGTTTGTGGTCCTATGCAGACACCTTCTTTTGGGAACTACCTTTACTTCGTAACTTTCATTGATGATTTTTCTAGGCATGCATGGGTCTATCCATTGAAAGCAAAGTTTGACGTGCTTATGTGCTTCAAACAGTTTCTAGTTTTGACTCAAAATTTATCAGCATGTAAAATGGGCACCCTCCATTTTGATCGAGGGGAGGAATATATGTCTTCTGACTTTAATGCATTTTTGGCTGAACGTGGGATAAAAAAATTAGTGTACAACACCATATACACCTCAATTGAATGGATTTGCTAAAAGGAAGGACATGTCATTCATGGAGATGGAGAGATGTATGGTAAAGAGTCAGGCTTTACCAAATATTTTATGGCTTTTGGCTGTCATGTGTGCAACATATGTACTTAATAGGTGTATCTCTAAAGCATTGCAGTCTATTACTCCATATGATTCTTGGCATGGTCGCAAGCCATCTATTCCACACCTATGTGCCTTTGGTTGTCTGGCATATGCATTAGTGCCAACAATGTAGGAAATTGGATGATAAAGTAGTGAGATGTATTTTTGTTGGCATATGCATTAGTGCCTAAACAACAATGTATGAAAGCAAAGGCTAACGTCTGTATCATCCATAGAATAAATGCATTTTGGTTATCTATGATGTTGTTTTTGTGGAAGATTCTATTCAGCCATTACTTTCATGTACTAATGAGACATTAGTTAGCTCCAAAGATATGTATGATACTTTGCTGCCTCTCTTTATAGATGGATAATCTAGTGCTGGTCCAAATGAGGAAATTTCTTAGCCTTTAAATATTTCACATGATGATGGAGATCATTCCATTTTTTATGCAAATTTACACGATGCACTTATTGATGAGAAAATTGATATAGAGGAGGCAAAAACTATGACTAAGTGGCTAGTGCAGACTTTGCGAGATAGCAAATTAGATGCAGCTCTATCTTATCATACTCGTTTAAGCTTTCATAGTGTGTATTTTGCATGAAGTTGTTATGGTATGGCTCCTCTAGACTTTGTGATGAGAATGAGCCAGTTTCATTTGATGAAGCACAAAATTCAAAAAATTGGATGGTTGCTATGCAATCAGAATATGATGCTATTATGAAAAATGGTACGTGGTCTTTATATGACTTGCCTCCTGAGAAGAAGGCCATTGACAGTAAGTGGGTATACAAGTTGAAGCATAAGCCTAATGGAATAGTTGACAGGTATAAGGCTAGGCTTGTTGCAAAAGGTTATCCTCAAGAAAGAGGCATTGAATTTGATGAGACCTTTGCACCTACATGCTGAATGGCTAGTACTATTTGTAGCACATGTGCACTTGTATCTCATCATGGTTGGAATGTATTTCAATTGGATATTAAAACTGCATTTGTGAATGGTGACTTGCATGAAGAAGTGTATGTTTTTCAGCCCTGTGGTTTTGTGTAGAAAGGGGATGAAAGCAAAGTGTGCAAGTTGAAAAAGGCATTACATGGTTTGAAGCACGCACCACGTGCTTGGTATGAAAAGATACATGCCTATCTAATTGCACATGGTTTTGAGAACAATCCAGCTGAGAGCAACTTATATGTCAAGCGTGCAAATGATGTGCTTCTGATCATTGTTATTTATGTTGATGGCATGCTGCTCATGAGAAGCATATTGCTGATTTTATGGATCATTTGCATGCCTCATTTGAGATGTTAGATTTGGGGGATTTGCATCATTATTTGGGCATTCAATTTATGCAAGTTGATGGTAGAATAGCTTTGTGTCAACTAAAATATATTTACACATTATTGCGGTGTTTTGGCCTGGATTACAAACCTATTGCCACTCCTATGGAAATAGGTTTACAGTTGAGTCTTCATGATGCTGGAGATGCATTTGATGTTGTTCTCTATCAACAGGCTGCTGGATGCTTGATTTACTTATGCATTACTCGGCAAGATATTCAATCTACTATCTGACATATGAGTAGGTTTATGTATTGCCCAGTTGTCAAGCATTGGCAGACGATCAAGCACATCTTTCACTACGTGAGTGGTACCCGAATACTTGAGTTGTTTTATCCCAAAGGGGGGATTATTACCATCAGATTTACATGCTTTCTTTGACTCTGACTGGGCTAGTTGCTTTGACACTCATGTGTCTAGGAGTGGTTTTTCTTCATGCTTGGTAGCTCATGCATATCTTGGTTAAGCAAGAAGTAACCTACTATTGCCACTTCTATTTGTGAGGTTGAGTATAGGCTAGCTTTCACAGTGAATATTGAGTGTGTGTGGCTCAGATGCCTTATGGTTGATTTGGGTGTTGGTGAGTCTTCTGCCACCACCATCTTTACTAACAGTCAGAGTGCATTGGAAGTTGCAAAGAACCCTGTGTTCCATGCTTGCACTAAGCACATTGAGGTGCACTATCATTATGTTAGGGAGAGGTTCTCTATTGGAGAGATCAGTTGGCATATGTGCCCACATAGGCGAACATTGCAGACCTTTTCACAAAGGCTTTAAGAGAAGTTTGAAGATTTTCATAAAGCTTTGGGCTTACTTCCTTTTGTGGATTGATTCCACATAGCTTGGTACTTGCTTATACATGAGTGCCAGCTCCTTGTTCACCGCATCACTCCTAGGGGGAGATTTATTGATATATTTTGCTAGTGATGTGTGTGAACACACTAGGACTACCGGGGCACTTTTTTCCCTCTTTAGGAGGTGTTTTTCCCTTGGCTTGTATATACACCTATAACTGTAATGGGTCATTTATCTTTGTACATTTCACTTAGTAATACATTCAGTATTATGTGTTGTGCTCCAAGTTTCTTCTTCTTCCTTAAGCTTTTTGCGTGTTTTTGTAGACCTGAAACTCCAACAAAAAGCATGTTAACACACCTTAAGTGTGAATGTGGTTGAGACACCTCAAGAGCATCATGCCAACTCCAAATGAAGAAGGAGATGAAAGAGAAGTTCTTAAAAAAAGAGATGCATGAAGTTTTATTCAAATGAGTGAAAAATCCTTACAAACTTAGGGTTTTTGTATTTTATAAAGACCTAGCTGATTGTACAATGTTTTGGACAAAATACACTTAAAAATGGTCCTCTGTAGTGAAAGAAATCAAATTTATTGCTACACGATGGTAAATATTGTCGCACACCTATTGAATGTGTTGTGAACCACACTTCCTAAAGATGATGAAGCATGCCTTGCTATAGTAGCAGACATTTAAGAAATTATGTTGCATTTTATGGATTATTTCATGAATAAACAAGTACAAAATTTGAAGGAATATATTGTTGGACTATGAATCTGCATTTATTTTCCATCTCTCCCTTGAGAGAAATTCAATGGTCCGATGATGCAACCTTCATTTGAAGATTATTTGGCAACATGATGGTCATCATAGATGAATCATTTTGCATAAAAGTAAAGAGTTATGATGCCACAAATTCAAGGAGAAAGTGAGTCAAAAACTCTTGTGAGGATGTGGAAAAGTTTCTAATGCTGCAAATTTGATTCTTTATCAGTACATATTATAGAAGATTCTTCAGACCACTCTCTCTTACAAAGTTTGAAGAGCAGTTTTGTTGCCAAGTGAAGTGAACATGGGACAATGATTACCATGGAACAATATGATTTGCAGATGTTTTCTGATAATGGAGCACTTAAAGACCTGTTCAAAAATTCTCGATTGACAAAAACAAAACACTTACATTTTGCATGAGTTCAAGGCTTCATCGTGGAAAAAAACCTTCAAGATAGAATAGCCAAATATAGAAAAGGATTTGAAAATTCTATTTTGTTATGATTCATAACCCACTCATTCAATTCCACGAAGGATAGTGAACATTGTAATGAAAGAGTGCTTCTCTTCATGATCCATTTTAACCGGTGGCCATGCATATGTTTAACTCTGTAAGGGTCTGCATATGATGCTGAATATTACAGAAGATGTTGAATAGACTTTAGAGAGGAGTTAAATGGAAGGGATTTTATTCAAGAGAAATCATGTGGAAGTGATTGTGGGACTTTCTTCAATGTGTAATGGGGGACCTCATTTACTAGGCATGCTTCAAGTATAGTAGGTGCTAAGTTTTGCCCTTTATCCCTAAAAGTCAAAGGGTTGATGAGCTTAAGGATATGGCCAGCAAAAGATCTCCATGCTAGGAAGATCAAGGGGATAGAGGGAACTCAGAGTGCTACATGGAAGTGAAGGAAATATATGGTTTTGGGACTTCACGTCGAAGAACCATTGTGGTGAAAAAGGGAATAGAGATACATATGGAGTTGACCTAAGAAGGAAGGATCCGGGATTGGTTGTCAAGGAGTACTCAAGCCAAAAATGGGGGAAGATATGGTGCACATGACCTATGTTGGAGGTATGTGGTAAGGATTAGGAGTAAGCTTGCTTGTTTATAGGGATTTGAGGGGCTTGCAAAATCAAAGACCAAGGAGACAAAGGGGATAATGGTTTGCTCATCAAAGGCTTGGACAAGGGCATTTCCATCTGAGGGCAATTGCTCTTGCTTGTTCCATGGAGACGTTGACAAGGCATTTGAAGTTCCCTAGTGGCAAACTTAGCTCGAGAACTATCTACACCTATTGGCACACCGCTTGTGCTAATGGACACAGTCAGGGAATATAACTAGAGGAAATTTTTTCCAAATGAGAGAATGTAATTTTAAGTGAAAACTTTTGCATTTATCCATACTTGGATTGCACTCATTTCCACTACAAAAGAATAGCTTTGTTTTTGAGGATCCATGTATTGTGCTTATTTCATATGGCATTTCAATGTACTTTGAATGAGGGATATGTGTAGGCAGGCTTCTTTAGATAGCATTGAGACTATTAATGAAGTTATCATAACTTGAAAACCTACAAAACTAAATCAAGACCAATGGTTAGTCTCTTTCTCTGTCTTGTTTCTTTAGTTGTGCTGATTTCAGACAAGCTGCATAGCTAAACAAAAATGGGGCTTCTCTTTATATATGAGGGGGAGGAAATGGTGGTAATAGTTAAAGTTTCTTAGCAAGGGCAACCTCATGAGACTTTCCAAGTATTCGAAGGAGTGAGGAAGCAGATGTACATATTTAGAAGTTTGACCTTAGAAGGACCAAACGAGTGAATCTCCACTCGTGTAATGATTGGAAACATTCAACAATTTACCAAAGCTGGACATCTACTGGGATAATGGTAGATCACATACGCATTCAAATAGGAAGAAAAACACAAAAAGGATGCACTTTACACTTTCAATAAGAGATGTCCAAATTTTGATCGTTACCAATGTTGAGGAAGGCCCCATCTAAAGGTTTGCAAAATTTTGTTTATTTCAAACTAAACTCCTATATGAAAGAACATGCTCAGATTTGATACCATAAGGCTAAATGCTTGTGGCACTATTATGTAGACCCTTTATTTTGAATGATTATGTTGATTACTATTTTTGGGCAAAAATAAAACATAATTTTACTTCATTAAAGCAATAACAAAAAACTTGTATTCAATGCTAGGGAGTTCTAAGCAAGAGGGCTTATTCAATTTTTTTTCTCTTCATCTCGGATCAAACTTTAGCTTTGATCAACTCTTTTTGGTGCTTTTCTTTGAAGATGTTCAAGATTTCAAAATGTTTGCTTATGTTGTTCCGATGATAGCTCATAAAAACGTGTAGGCCTAGAGGCAAATGTGAGAAGATGCTAGAGTTCCTAGATTTCATCTCTAGTGTAAGTCTCCATAACTTTTATTGTAGCCTTGATCAAGTCGTGGCCAAATATATGATGGGCTTCTACCACATGATGCTACTAATCTCTCAAATTGTTGGGGGGGGGGGGTGTGAAGAACTATCAATTGCCTCTATTTTCTATTACTAACAAATTTCTACTCTAAAAAAGATCCACTCCTATAGACCCTGTATCAAATCAAGTGTTGGTGCGGACAGTATAGAACTTACTACAAAAGTTCCAACTATAGTGTTACTATGATGGTGAGGCCTAAAGCTATAGGGAAGTCACCAAATATTACCTATTATAAACAAACTCTCTAGTTAGTCCTTGGCCATTATTTTTGCTCTTGTTACTCTTCGAGGATACAAGAAGGATATAATTGTGAGTGGGAGTTACTAATTGCCTACTTTCCCGAATACGAGTGCCGATTGTCAACTCGTTTAAGTGTGCATCTCTAATGGTTTATTTCTCTTCCTTGGAGTTCTTGATTGGGTGAGTGTGTTTGTTTCCATGAATCTTAGTGTTTAAGTGAGGGTGTCTAATAGTAAGGGTGAGAGTGAGCAGAGTAGGGTAAAGGAGGTTTAAAGAGACGAAATAGTGAATGAAATGGAGAAATGCAAGGAATCATAACGAAAAGTCAAAGTGTTGATAGAAAAGGTAGGGACTTGGGAGAGGAAAAAAATAGATAAAATAGCCTCAAAAGAAAAGGGAGAGCGATTGGGTTCTTGACATGTTGAATTGGAGGAATGTATGACTAAAATGGAAATAAAGACTAGAGAAAAAGTTAGTGGAAATCGAGTGGAGGTGAGTCAAAAAAGAATGGGGGATGGAATTGCAACAACAAAAAGAACTACCACAAAAGCAGAGAGTAGCAAGGTAATCACAACACCACCAACAATGAAGAGGACCCTCGAGAAAAGTGAAACTAGAGACCCTGGAAAAGGTTACAAGGGCCCAATAGGTGACTGCAAAGAGAAAAGAGAAGGAAGTTCAAGGATTCATGCTAAAGAAACAGATTATAATGAGCATAAATGTGTGAGCAAAGGCGACAAAGAAATTAGTGAGGAAGATGGTCTCACAATGGATAAACAAGTTGGAAAGATAAATTTTCAAAATGGGTGAATGCTTTGTTTGAGAGGATAGAGAGACAACATAAGAGTATTGCAAAGCACAAGCAAAAATGTCATGACTTGCATGATGTAGTTAGTGACTCTGAGAATAAGACATTGGGATACATGTGGTTGTGTCATATGAACCCATGTTTTGAAGAAGATGAGCGTGTTCAAGAAGCTGAGCATTTGAAGGAGGCTCTAAATTAAAGAAGTGCTATCAAGGATTGAGATGATGAATGTAAATAAAAAGATGATGAAGGATATTGATGAGAAGTTGAAGAGTGCATATTCTCCTCAGCAGCATGTTGGCATTGCAACACTAGAGAAAGATGGACTAAGTTTGTAAGGTGTAGGCATGAGAGGTCTTGTGAGACAAGGATTCTTTGGTTATGGGTGGCTTTTTGGGGAAGAAGTGTGGCAAGGGGTGGTTTCTGATGAAGGGAGAGATGAAACTTGAAAAGAGGTGTGATCCTCTCTAGTGTTTGCAAGCCAATAGTCCATCAGGAGGGATGAATGAGGAAGCCGATAAAAACCATGAAGGGAGTATGAGGTGAGGGAGCCACATGAAGAGATATAGGAATAGGAAATGGGACAAGAAACGAGATGCAATGAGCATTAGTGATTCGAGTGCACTATTGATTGGGAAGCTGGTAGGATACTTTCGAGTATGGAGGAGAAAAGTGAGGAGAGTTGAAGCAGAAGAGCTAAAAAGAGGCAAGGGAAAACTTGACTAATAGAAACATCGAGTTTCATGAGAAAGTGGTAGGGATTGTCGAATTTAGAATTAATGAATGAAAATAGATGATTTGGAAAAGTTTTAGGGAAGAGCATATCTAGTGGAGGTTGATAATCAAAGAAGATATGAGGTGATGTTCAAAGAGATCAAATGAGAGCCAAAGAGATGACAATAGGTGAAAAATGTAGAAGAAGAGTGAGAAATAGAAAGATCACGAATAAATACAAGTGGGGGGGAGAGTTGATTGAAGAATTAAAGAGCTGAGGATTGGTAAGGTTGAGAAAGAAAAAGAAATGATATAAAGAGAGAGAAAAAAAGGGGGTTTACCATAGTGTGTTTGAATGACACGAAAGGATGGTGAAAGGTAAAGCTTGATTAGAAATGAAGTAAGAAAGGATGCTTCATGTTCTTGGTCACTAGGACACCAAACTAAGGGATGGGTAGATGATGGAATTTGTCAAAAGCAAGTGTTTCACCATGTGACTCAGACATTTATGATCAAGTGTGTCATTGGGAAGGATAGCTTTGGTTTGACGAGAGTTTGTTCCACTAAGATTGTGTTGGAGTTAGACGTCTACAGAAGCACATGAACAACACAAGGAAGAAGAATAAGCTTGGATCACAACACACAATACTGAATGTATTACCACAAGAATGTGCAAAGACAAGTAGCCCATTAGGGCAATACGCGTATATAAAGGCTGGGGAAAAAAACCTCCTAAAGAGGGAAAAAAGTGTCCCGATGGTCCTAGAGTGTTCACACAAATCACTACCTAAATATATCAACAAATCCCCCTTGGGAGTGATGCGCTGAACAAGTGGTTGGCACTCATGTATAAGGAAGTGCAAAGCTATGTGGAAATCACTCCACAAAAGAAAGTAAGCCCAAAGCTTTGCCGAGAGCTTCAAACTTCTCCCGAGGCAGAGCCTTCATGAAAAGGTTTGCAATGTTCTCCTGCATGGGCACATATGCCAAGTTGATCTCCCCCATAGAGAACCTCTCCCTGACATAATGATAATGCACCTCAATGTGCTTAGTGCGAGCATGGAACATAGGGTTCCTTGCAGCTGCCAATGTGCTCTGACTGTCAGTGAAGATGGTGGTGGTAGAAGTTTGACGAACACCCAAATCAACCATAAGGCGTCTAAGCCACACACACTCAACAGTCATTGTGAAAGCTGCCCTATACTCAGTCTCACAACTGGAAGTGTCCACAGTAGGCTGCTTCTTGCTCAACCAAGATATACATGAGCTACCAAGCATGAAGCAAAAGCCACTAGTGGACACATGACTGTCATAGCAACCAACCCAGTCTGAGTCAGAAAAAGCATGCAAATCTGGTAGTAGTGATCCCCCCTGTGGGAAAAAACAACCCAAGTAGCCGAGTAACACTCAAGTAGTGAAAGATGCGCTTAACTACTTGCCAATGCTTGACACATGGGCCATGCATAAACTTGCTCATCTGTGAGATAGTAAACGGAATATCTGGCCGAGTAATGCATAAGTAAATCAGGCATCCAACAGCCTGCTGATAGAGGACATCATCAAATGCATCTCCAGCATCATGAAGACTCAATTTTAAACCTATCTCCATAGGACTGGCAATAGGCTTACACTCTTCAAGGCCAAAACGCTGCAATAATGTGTCAATATATTTCGTTTGACACAAAGCCATTTCACCATCAAATTGCATAAATTGAATGTTAAAATAGTGATGCAAATGCCCCGAATCAGACATCTCAAATGAGGCATGCAAATCAGCCTTAAAATCAGCAATATGCTTCTCAATAGGACCACTGAGAAACATGTCATCAACATAGACAACAATGATTAGAAGCACACCATGAGCACGCTAAACATATAAGGTGCTTTCAATTGGACTATTCTGAAAACTATGTGCAATCAAATAGGCATGTATCTTCTCATACCAAGCACGTGGTGCTTGCTTTAAACCATATAATGCCTTCTTTAACCTGCACACCTAGTTTTCATGCCCTTTTTGCACAAAGCGATGGGGCTGAAAAACATACACTTCTTCATGCAAGTCACCATTCAGAAATGCACTTTTAATGTACAATTGATGTACATTCCAACCATGATGGTCTGCAAGTGCACATATGCTCCGAACAGTAGTCGTATGCCATGTAGGTGCAAAGGTCTTATCAAAATCAATGCCTCTTTCCTATGCCTAACCCTTTGCAACAAGCCTAGCCTTATACCTGTCAACTGCTCCATCAAGCTTACGCTTTAGCTTGTAAACCCACTTAGCGCCAATGGCCTTCTTGCCAGGAGGCAAGTCACATAAAGAACAATTACGGTTCTTCATTATAGCATCATATTCAGATTGCATAGTAGCCATCCAATTTTCTGAATTTTGTGCTCCATCAAATGAAACAGACTCATTCTCATCACATAGACTAGATGCAGCCATAGCATATGCAATCTGATACAAAAGAGGCACTATGAGAGACTGATCGAGTACGATATGATAGAGGTGCATCTAATTTGCTATCACGCAAAGTTTGCACTAGCCATTTTGGCATAGTTTTTGCCTCCTCAATATCAGCTCTCTCATAAACAAGTGCATCATGTAAATCTACATCAGAAATGGGATGATCTACATCATCACATGAAACCTGCAAAGGCTGGAAAGTTGCCTGATTCGAAACAACAGTAGACTATCCACCTCTAAAAAGAGGCAGCAAAGTATCATACATGTCTTTGGAGCTAACAGATGTCTCGGTACATGAAAGCAATGGCTGAATGGCATCTTCCACAAAAACAACATTTTGGATAACCAGAATGCATTTATATTGTGAATGATACAAACGATATCCTTTACTTTTAGAACTGTACCCAATAAAAATACATTTTACTACTTTATCATCCAATTTTCTGCGATGTTGTTCAGGCACTAAGGCATATGCCAAACAAACAAAAACACATAGATGAGCAACAATGGCTTGCGATCATGCCAAGCCTCATATGGAGTGATAGAATGCAGCGCTTTAGTGGGATACCTGTTAAGTACATATTCTACACACATGACAACCTCAAGCCAAAAACAATGTGGTAAAGCTTGACTCTTGACCATACACCTTGCCATCTCCATGAGTGACCTGTTCTTTTGTTCAGCAACTCCATTCTATTGAGGTGTATACGACAATGTACACTGGTGTTTTATCCCATGTTCAACCAAAAATGCATTAAAATTAGAAGACATATATCCCCCCCCCCCCGATCAGAACGGAGGTGTCCATTTTACATGCTAACAAATTCTCAGCCAAAACCAAAAACTCTTTGAATCACATGAACACTTTGGACTTTGCCTTTAATGGATATACCCATGCATGCCTTGAAAAATCATTGATGAAAGTCACGAAGTAAAGATAATTTCCAAAAGAAGGTGTCTGCATAGGACCACAGACATCACTATGTACAAGCTGCAATTTTTTAGTAGCCCGAACTGAACCATCTTTTAGAAAGGAGGAATGTTGCATTTTGCCCAAAATACAGCCTTGACAAACATGTTTTCCGGGTGCCTCAAGTTTGGGCAAAGAGGACACCATTTTAGATTTCTGCAGGCATAGCAAACTAGCAAAATTCAGATGACCAAAGCATGCATGCCAAAGCTTTGCATCTGTCATAGCCTGAAAATCATGTGTTGCACATGCCAAATCATTTACAAATCTTTCATAGTCTATGAGCTTATATAGCCCATGACATAAAATGCCAGAAGCAATAATCACATTGCCATTTGGCAGATCATGAACTCTACATCTATCATCAATAAATTTCACAACCAAGCCAATCTTAGCTAATGCAGAAACTGATAACAGATTCTTCTTGATCCCTCGTACAAACAAAGCATCTGACAGAGTGAAAGAACTACCATCAGCAGTAGTCAAAATGATCTTACCAACTCCCATAACAGGATAAGAGGAGATGTTGGCACATGTAACAGTATTCCTTGTAGGGGCAAGCTCGAGGGAAGAGAAGAAACTGTGCTGGGAGATAATATGTTTGGTCGCTCCACTGTCACAGTATCAAACATTTGAGTCTACTGCAAACATGCACTGCTCATGAGAAGATGGGTCAAACTTGCAAACAGTAGTAAACACCCATTCTTCTTCTTGCACAAGATTAGCAGACTCTATTTTTGGTGTAGAGGCCTCTGCAACAACCATTCTAGCCTCTTCCTTCTTTGCCTCTTTAGCGGCTAGTTCTGGACAGTTCTTTATGATATGATCATTTCCTTTACAATACTTGCAAAAAAATTTCTGCTTTTCTGATTTCTTTTCATCTTTGTCTTCCCTATTTGATTGTGAAGAATTAGCAAACTTCTGCTTACTAGTTGAAGAGCTCCATTTTCCTTTGCCCTTCTGACTAGCCAAGAAAGCTTGATTTGCAACATGCATAATGGACCTGTTCTACCTAGACTGATCTTCCTGCAATAGAATAGAACTAAATCCTCGAATGATAAGGCAATTGGATTGCCTTTCATCATCAACCAAAGAGTAGAAGCAAAACTCTGATATGAATCAAGAAGACCATTCAGAACAGTCTGCACAAGTGAGCTATCTGGTATAACCTCATCAATAGAAATCAAATGTTCCTTTAAGTCTTTGATCTTTGTTAGAAAACTATCCATAGAATCACCTTCATTCATGTGCTCACTCTCCAACTGTTTTCAGAGGTAAGCAATACGAGCCTCATTCCTAGCTTGGTACAATGTGGTAAGTGTATCCCAAGCATCCTTAGCTATTTTGCAAGAGCGAATGTGAGGAATAATGGCACGTTTGATAGACAAAGCTATCAATGCATGTGCTTGTCCCAATGAATTTTCTCTATAGTAGGTGCAGGAGAAATTGCAGCACCAACAAGAATATGGAAAATATCATCATCTTCGACACCTTCTGCATCAACTTCGGTACCTGCAGTTGTAATAGTTGCAGGTGTGATAGGACATTTTTCAACACCCTGCACAATGTTCCATAGTCCCTTTTCAACTAATACATCTGGCATTATATAATCCCATAATGGGTAGTTGGTACCATCCAACTTATCCTCAACATCCAACATATGAAATACATCACTGCTTTCAACCATGGCCGGTGACTAAAATACCTTGATGCAAAAAATTGACTATATCCTAAAATTTGAACAAAACTGCCAAGGTGAATTCTGCTGAACCTATAGCAAACTTTGAGACGCTTGTACTAGCGAATCGAAACTGGTATATACATTTGGCACAAAAAGACAAAATAGCCTACAACAAGCACTGCAGTAGTGCTTTTGGAGGCCGAAACAAGCTGAGATCGTGATTTTGGCACCACATAACGAAGCTCTTTTGATCTCAAAAGCACGCTGAGTATGCTCACCAAAATTTGTGCGATTCTGAGACTGCAACCGGAGAGTTGCCGACGACGCCCTAGATGAAGCGGTGAATTGCTCTGATACCAATTGTTGGAGTTAGACATCTGTGGAAGCACCCAAAGAGCAGAAGGAAGAGGAAGAAGCTTGGAGCACAACACACAATACTGAATGTATTACCACAAGAATGTACAAAGATAAGTAACCCATTAGGGCAATAGGCGTATATAGAAGCTGGAGGGAAAAGAACCTCCTAAAGAGGGAAAAAAGTGCCCCGGTGGTCCTAACACATCATTACCTCAATATATCAACAGATTGCAAGTTTGAGATTGTGAGGATAGGCAAATCGAGTTCTTTTGCAAAAATAGAAGATGAAGTGACACTTTTGGAGTCACAAATAATGAAATGATTAGTATGTGCATGTCATAAAAGAAAGAGTTGACTATAGAGTGTAGTGGCAAAATTTGAGCTCGAATAGTAGAAGAGAGAAGGTATGTTTCATCGAGATGTACATATGGGGATATATGTATGTATGTGACATGTTGAGATGGCTGGGAATTAAATTCCTCTCTTCTCTCTGCTAATTCTCAAGACTTTGGAATTAAAAAAAAAGAAAAAGATAAAGAAAAATAAAAAATAAAAAATCTTTTGTATATTGGTGTGTTGTTGATGCAATGCATTGGGCTAGTAGGCAGATGGAACAACCTTGATCGGGTGATCGAGGCCATGAGATGATACTAGTTTCACTGTAGGCCTGACCTATATGTTGTTATGCACCTATGTGGGCCGATAGGTAGGTGGAGTCACTTTGGTTGGGTGGTCAAATCCACCAGCTAACATCGGTTTTTCATAGGGCTAGCATTGTGCATTGTGCACTACTTCGGGTTGATAGATGGGTGGAATGAATGTGGTCGGCTAGTCAAAGCCACGAGTCACATCGAGCTTTGGTATAGGCTGACTTTTGTAAATAAAAATAAATAAATAAATAAATAAATAAATAAATAAGAAAAAAAGAAGAAATTTATCTCTCGAAGGGGGAGAGAAGAGAGGAAAGGGCATGATGCCTAGATGGGAATGTGTATATGTGTTGTGGGGATAAGGATTGATGTGGAATCCATATGAAGCATGTCAAATCAAAGCTCAAGCTCTGCTAAAATTTAGCTTGCTATACATCTATAGAAGACTTGGACTTGATAGATCTAATCATGCTAGTTATCTTGTTTGTTTTTGAGCCTTCTTAGACTTATTCACTTCGACTCTTAGGTTGTGCAATGATCTCTAGCGTCTTGAATCACATTGATGATGAGTAGTTTTGATAAGGTGAACGAAGCTTATCCTTCGGGAGTTCTTGTCGATGTGCATACATAGTCAAATATCTTCAGAGAGAAGTGATCGATGGTTAAAAACATGGACTATTGAGGGTTGAATAGTTGGATTTGATTGGTGGCTAAAGAGAAAAGAGCAAGGTAGAGAAAAAGAAAAGTGATGTAGGTGGGAAGGGAATGGGAACCATGAGAGAGATATTTAGGTTAGAAAAGAGAAGAGAGATGAATCAAGGAAGGGTTGAAGTATATAGAAGGAAAAATGGAAATATACAATAGAAGCATGTGTGACATATCTACTTTCATTGGTTGCTCGATGTGATGTGCAATATGGTTTTGATTTATTTTTGTTTGATACTTTCGGTATTATTAATATTTTTTTTTTAGTAGATTTTTTTTTTTGAAGTAAGAAAATTTCCTCTAGTGGATCGAAGAGGGAAATGGAAGTCGACAAAGGTAAAGTTGATTGGATTAGGGTTTCTTTGCATATGATGTGAATATTTTTCTAGGAACAATAAATCGGCGCATGTACCTTGTCAAGGATGACTTTGCAAATAAGTGGAGGGGATTATGTTAGTTCAATAAATTATTGATTTTTGTACACTGATGTATTTCCATTTTTTTCCAAATTATATGATTGATTCAGGAGTTTTTCAAGGGTGAGATGTTTGTGGATGGTAGAAAACCACAATCGAATGTCATGGTCCAGAGGAAATAAGGTCGTTTGAGGGGAAATGGAGCTAGAGAGAAAAGAAAGGAAAATATTAATAATAATAATAATAAAAACAAGTTAGAAAAAAAGAAAAATGAAAAAAAAGAAGAAGAAGACGTCCAAAAAAAACACACAGACACAAAGTATATATATATATATATATATATATATATATATATATATATATATATATATATATATATATATGTGTGTGTGTGTGTGTGTGTGTGTGTGGAAAAAAGATAGAAAGAGAAAGAAGAAAAAACAAGAGAATAAAATTACATGAGAAAAAACATTAAAAAAAGAGGAAAATGAAAAAGAGAAAATAAAAAATATATAAAAAGCACTACAACATATCAACTGAATACCGACGGTCAGTGTATCGATGTGCAGCTGTCAGCATCGGTATACCCCTCGGGAAATTTGGGAAAGATGCATTGCCTCGGAATCATAGCCGCGTCGGTTCTGAATCACAGCGTCGATAAAAGCATCGGTATAAGCGTCGGTATATGCGTCAGTATATTGCTGAAACTACCCATGCATATACCGACGCACATACCGACGCTCCCTTTTTAACTGGGCCCGAACCCGAAATTCGTCATTTTCGAATGTAGAACTCCCTTCGAGCTCGCGCGCGCCAACAACAGAGCAAAACTCTGTTTGTTACCTCTCTCTCTCTCTCTCCCTCTCTCCCTCCCTTCCCTCTCTCTCTCTCTCCCTCCCTTCCCTCTCTCTCTCTCTCTCCCTCTCTCTCTCTCCCTCCCTCTCTCTCACTATCTCTCTCTCTCTCTCTCCCTCTCTCCCTTTCACTCTCTCCTCCTCTCTCTCCCTCTTTCTCTCTCCCTCTCTCTCTCTCTCTTTATACATACCTGTATTTTTGTAGATCTAAAGTTTTGGTTTTGCTAACATGTTCTTTGATTGATTTTGCAGGAGAATTTCGCATCAAAACTTTGGAAATTCAACGAAGAAGCACTTCAAGTGGAATACCTGCACATACATCAATGTAAGTAAAACATATATCACTTTATATTTTTGTATATTTTTATCTTTCTTTATATTTTTGTTTTCTAATATCTTCTCTTTATTTTTGTTTGAGAGAGAGAAAGAGAGCGAGAGAGAGAGAGGGATATGCATATGCATACATGCATATGCATACATGCATGAATGCACATGCATGCATGCATATCCATACATGCATGCATGCATATGCATTCATGTGCATACATGCACGCATATGCATACATGCATGCATATGCATACATGCATGCATGCATATGCATACATGCATATGCATGCATGCATACATGCATACATGCATGCACACACATGCATACATGCATGAATGCACATGCATACATGCATGAATGCATATGCATACATGCATGCATGCATGAATGCACATGCATGCATATGCATTCATGCATGAATGCACATGCATACATGCATGAATGCATATGCATACATGCATGCATGCATATGCATACATGGATATGCATACATGCATATGCATACATGCATGCATATGCATACATGCATGAATGCACATGCATGCATATGCATTCATGCATGAATGCACATGCATGCATATGCATTCATGCATGAATGCACATGCATACATGCATGAATGCACATGCATACATGCATGAATGCATATGCATACATGCATGCATATGCATACATGCATGCATATGCATACATGCATGCATATGCATACATGCATGCATATGCATACATGCATGTGCATGCATGCATATGCATACATGGATATGCATACATGCATGCATATGCATACATGCATGAATGCACATGCATACATGCATGAATGCACATGCATACATGCATGAATGCACATGCATACATGCATGCATGCACATGCATACATGCATGTGCATGCATGCATATGCATACATGCATGTGCATGCATGCATATGCATACATGCATGCACACACATGCATACATGCATGAATGCAGATGCATACATGCATGCATATGCATACATGCATGCATATGCATACATGCATGTGCATGCATGCATACATGCATGAATGCACATGCATACATGCATGAATGCACATGCATACATGCATGCATATGCATACATGAATGTGCATGCATGCATGTGCATGCATGCATATGCATACATGCATGTGCATGCATGCATATGCATACATGCATGTGCATGCATGCATACATGCATGAATGCATGAATGCACATGCATACATGCATGAATGCACATGCATACATGCATGTGCATGCATGCATATGCATACATGCATGTGCATGCATGCATATGCATACATGCATGTGCATGCATGCATGTGCATGCATGCATATGCATACATGCATGTGCATGCATGCATACATGCATGAATGCATGAATGCACATGCATACATGCATGTGCATGCATGCATATGCATACATGCATGTGCATGCATGCATACATATGCATGCATGCATGCATACATATGCATGCATGCATACATATGCATACATACATATGCATACATGCACGTGCATACATGCATGTGCATGCATGCATATGCATACATGCATGCATGCATATGCATACATGCATGTTCATGCATGCATATGCATACATGCATGAATGCACATGCATACATGCATGCACATGCATACATGCATACATGCATGAATGCACATGCATACATGCATGCACACACATGCATACATGCATGAATCCACATGCATACATGCATGACTGCACATGCATACATGCATGCATATGCATACATGCATGTGCATGCATGCATATGCATACATGCATGTGCATGCATGCATATGCATACATGCATGTGCATGCATGCATACATATGCATACATGCATGAATGCATGAATGCACATGCATACATGCATGAATGCACATGCATACATGTATGCATACACATGCATACATGCATGAATGCACATGCACATGCATATGCATACATGCATGCATACACATGAATGCATATGCATACATGCATGCATGCATATGCATGAATGCATATGCATACATGCATGCATATGCATACATGCATGAATGCACATGCATACATGCATCAATGCATGTGCATACATGCATGCATATGCATACATGCATGAATGCACATGCATACATGCATGTGCATGCATGCATATGCATACATGCATGCATGCATGCATATGCATACATGCATGCATGCATATGCATACATGCATGCATGCATATGCATACATGCATGTGCATGCATGCATATGCATACATGCATGCATGCATACATATGCATACATGCATGCATGCATACATATGCATACATACATATGCATACAAGCATATGGATACAAGCAAGCATATGTACATGTATGTATACAAGCAAGCATATGCATATGTACATGTATGTATACAAGCATATGTACATATATGTATACAAGCAAGCATATGGATAGAAGCATATACAAGGAAGCATATGTATATGTATATGTATGCACATATACATATACAAGCATATGTATACGTGAATGCATATGTATACAAGCATATGTATACGTGAATGCATATGTATACAAGCATATGTATACATGAATGTATATGTATACAAGCTTAAGCATGCATATATATACATTGGATGAGATGAGATCTTCATATTGCATCAGATGGGATCTCCACGTACACCATGGGGTGCACACGATCACGATGAATCAAAGATATATCATATCCGTAATGGAGCTCCCATTATGGATGCGGCGGGGAAGTCAATGCGGCAACGTATACGACAACTCTGCTCGATCGAATTCGGTCATTCAGTAATGTTAAAATGGACCGAACAGGATAGAGACTCTAAAAATCATATCACACAATGCATATATGAAGAGAACCGGCCAGCACCTGGCAATCCAGTTGTGAGTTCCGATTGGATACAACATAAAGCACGCGAGGTGATGTTGCATCGACGATCGGAAGCTCGCGATGCTTTCAAAGCAGGCTTATCGAAGCCTATATGGCTAGACGCCGAAGAATGGGAATCGATTCAGGATGAGCATCAACATACTCTTGATCGGTATCGACAACAAAGAGATGCGGCGGCCACTCAGTTAGGCACGGTTGGAACGTCGCATTTAGGTAGCGGCGAATACGACAGTATGCGCTACCAATTTGTAAGTATGATGTTAATTATTGAAGTTGTTTGTGTTAAGTATATTATGTATATTCATCTAACATTTTGCATATTTACTATAGGAGTTGGCAGTGGGTCGTCCTCCAACGGGAGCAGAAGAATTGTATGGATATCGACATGGATTGACTGCACTGTTACAAGACATAGAGGGGCGCGGTGCAATCATCTCATGGGAGAATATTCTTGATTAGGTAAGGTTATATCTTGGTTTTGTGTTTCTAGTTGTTGTTTATAAATGTCATGTTAATTGGTTTTATTTTATACATATGATTTGTTGCAGGATTGTAGGTGTAAATATTTTGATCAATGCCACAATTTTGTATCGCACTCCCATACGACAATCATGAACCATAATTTTGTATTCGATTCCTATATGGAAGTGTTTTGTCACATTGCCACAATTTTGTATTACACTCCTATGTGGCAATGATGTACCATAATTTTGTATTCGATTCCTATATGTAAGTGCCATTTATGGAATATACGACTTTCTGTACATGAATCATTGTTCATTTTTGTTCATATAAGTTTATGTTTTGGTTGCCATTAGAGTACATAACACATGTACTGAGTTGGGCAGAGTGTACTGTCTTTTGCTAAACAACATCATGCTGTAGCAAAAGACAACACACTCTGCCCAAAAAATTTTGTGCAGGTTTGATCGTCGGTATACGCATCGGTACATTCAGTATGGTCGCCGGTATATGCGCCGGTACACCCAGCTGGGACGTCGGTATAAGCATCGGTATATTTGTCGGTATTTCCAATGCATATACCGACGTATATACCGGCGCTTTCTTTCCGACGCATACACTGACTGTAACACCGACGTCGCGCGCGATTTCACGCTCGTTCATTTGCCTCGGTAGCAACCTCGGTATACCGTCGATATGTTGTAGTGAAGGAAAAAATAATATGAAAAAAATCTGATGAAAAAATAGAAAAAACAAAACATATAGAAAAGAGAAAAAACAAAACATATAGAAAAGAGAAAAAACAAAACATATAATTTGCAGGTGTTGAAGACGGAGGAGAGGGGTATAAGACAATCGATGATGGGACTCATGTGAAAGTAAAACTGGTTGGTAAGTTGGAAAATGGGGCAGTGTTCTTGTTTTTCTAGGTGTACAGGTGCATACGACATTATGATAGTCGAAAAAAAAAACCCGAACTCGCGGGGGGGGGGGGGGGGTGTCGACTCGGGGAGCAAACTAAAACAAAGCATGCAAACATATCTCGAGAGAGAGGAGGTCGCAATTGGGGAAAACAAAACTTTTGGTGAGCAAGTGTAGGACACACATGCATTTCAAAGTACAATGGAAGGAGGGGACATCATGACAGAGTATTAGCCAAATAAATTGGGGTACTTAATGGAGAAGTATACGAGAGCACCCAAGCGAGTTCTATAGTTGAACACAGACCTAAATAGATTTCTATGGTGCAGTTGAATGCAGATTCTTAAATACAACGTGCATAAATATTTTGAAATCAACAACATATTGCAGGTGGAAATTTATCTACAGGGTTTTGGGTTAGTGAGGGTGATACTTACAAGCTTGATACGCAAATCTGGCGCGTTCTTCTTAATGAGGTTGTAGTGAAAGAAGTTGAATTTGTTGCTAAATATTGTCAAACACCTGTTGAATATGTTGTAAAGCGCACTTTTCAAAGATGATGAAGCATGCCTCGTTGGAGTAGAAGACATTTGAAAACTATGTTGCATTTTGTGGATTATCTAAAAACAAAATTCTAAGGAATATGACGTCGGAGTATGAATATGTGCTTATTTTCCGTCTTTGTCTTAAGAGAAATTCAGTGGTCCGATGACACAACCTTCATTTGAAGATTATTTGGCAAAGCGATCATTTACTTTGCATAATGGTAAAGAGCTACGTTGCTATTGGAATTCAAGCAGAAAGTGGGGTAAAAACTTTTGTGAGGTTCTTTAGCAATACATTTTATGAAGATTCTTCACACCACACGCTCTTACAAAGTTTGAAGAGCAGTTTTGTTGCTAAGTGAAGTGGACATGGCGCAATGTGATTTACATATGTTTTCTAATAATAACGGAGCACTTAAAGAGCTGTTCGAAAATTTTGGATCGACAAAAACAAAAAACTTGCATTTTGTGTGAGTTCAAGACTTCGTCGTCGAAGAAACGATAGCCGGATGTAGAAAAGGCTCTGGAAATTGTATTTTGTTACAATTCATAACCCACTCATTCAATTCCGGGAAGGACAGTGAACATTATCCATTTCAACTGGTGGCCATGAATACGTTTATCTCTGTAATGGTTTGCATATGATGTTGAATATTACAGAAGATGCTGAAGAGACTTCAAAGAGGAGTTAAATGAAAGGGCTTCTATTCAGGAGAAATATGCGGAAGTGACTGTGGGACTTTCTTTAGTGGTTAATGGGGGAGCTCATTTGCTAGGCATGATTCAAGTTGTATAGCATGTGCTACTTTTTGCCCTCTGTCCATAAAAATCAAAGGGCTAACGAGCTTTAGGAAATGGTCTCCAAAAGATCTCCATGCTAGGAAGAGCAAGGGGACGGAGATCTGCTCGGATAGTGGTAAATCAGAGACATATTCGAAGGCGAAACAAAATAGCCAAATGATTCTCTTTATATTTTCAACAAGAGACGTCCAGGTTTTAATTGCTGCCAATGCTAAGGAAGGCCCCATCTAAAGGTTTGCAAAATTTTGTTTATTTCAAACTGAACTCCTATATGAAATAACATGCTTGGATTTGACGTCATAAGGCCGAATGCTTGTGGCACTATTATGTAAACCCCTTATTTTGAATGATTATGTTGAGTTCTCTTGTTGGAAAACGTCTACGGAAGCACGCGAACAACACAAGGAAGAAGAAGAAGCTTGGAGCACAACACACAATGCTGAATGTATTACCGCTAGAATGTACAAAGACAAGTAGCCCGTTAGGGCAATAGGCATATATACAAGCTGGGGGAAAAAAACCTCCTAAAGAGGGTAAAAAGTGCCCCAACAGTCCTAGAGTATTCACACATATCACTAGCTAAATATATCAACAAATCCCCCCTGGGAGTGATGCAGTGAACAAGGAGCTATCACTCATGTATAAGGAAGTGCCAAGCTATGTGGAATCAATCCACGAAAGGAAGTAAGCCCAAAGCTTTCCAGAAAGCTTCAAACTTCTCCCTAGGTAGAGCCTTCATGAAAAGGTCTGCAATGTTCTCCCGCGTGGGCACATATGCCAAGCTAATCTCTCCAGCATAGAACCTCTCCATGACATAGTGATAATGCACCTCAATGTGCTTAATGTGAACATGGGACACATGGTTCCTCGCAACTACCAATGTGCTCTGACTGTTAGTGAAGATGGTGGTGGCAGAAGACTGACCAACACCCAAATCAGCCAAGGCGTCTGAGCCACACACACTCAATAGTCGCTATGAAAGCTAGCTTATACTCAGCCTCACAATTGGAAGTGGCCACAGTAGCTGCTTCTTGCTCAACCAAGATATACATGAGCTACCAAGCATGAAGTAAAAGCCACTCATGGACACATGAGTGTCATAGCAACCAACCCAATCACTGTCAGAAAAAGCATGCAAATTTGGCGGTAGGGATTCCCCTTGGGATAAAACAATCCAAGTAGTCGGGTGCCACTCAAATAGTGAAAGATGCACTTAACCGCCTGCCAATGCTTGACACTTGGGCAATGCATAAACCTGCTCATCTGTGAGATAGAAAATTGAATATCTGGCCGAGTAATGCATAAGTAAATCAAGCATCCAACGCCTGCTGATAGAGAACAACATCAAATGCATCTCCAACATCATGAAGACTCAATCATAAACCTGTCTCCATAGGAGTGGCAATAGGCTTACAGTCTTCAAGGCCAAAATGCTACAATAATGTATCAATATATTTCGTTTAGCGGATGTGCCTTGTACTCCTAGGCATATTGCCAGGGTTCAAGTCCCGCTCGGGGCTGGATGCCTCAAAGTTCCTCAAGAAGGGTGCCTCTACCTTATGAGGTTGGGTGTGTGCATCTTTCCAATTCATTGTACTCTAAAAAAAAAAATGTGTCAATATATTTCATTTGATACAAATCCATTCCACCATCAACTTGCATAAACTGAATGCCCAAATAGTGATGCAACTGCCCCAAATCAGACATCTCAAATGAGGCATGCAAATCAGTCTTAAAATCAGCAATATGTGTGTCATGAGGACCAGTGAGCAGCATGTCATCAACATACACCACAATGATCAGATGCATATCGTTAACACGCTTAACATATAAGGTGCTTTCAGTTGGACTGTTCTCAAAACCATGTGCAATGAGATAGGCATGTATCTTTTCATACCAAGCATATGGTGCTTGCTTTAAGACATATAATGCCTTCTTTAACCTGCACACCTGGTTTTCATGCCCTTTCTACACAAAGCCATGAGGCTGAAAAACATACACTTCTTCATGCAAGTCACCATTCATAAATGTTCTTTTAATGTCCAATTGATGTACATTCGAACCATGATGAGATGCAAGTACACAGATGCTACGAACAGTAGTCATTCGGCAAGTAGGAAGAAAGGTTTCATCAAAATCAATGCCTCTTTCCTGTACATAACCCTTTGCAACAAGCCTACCTTTATACCTGTCAACTCTTCCATCAGCTTCATGCTTCAGCTTGTATACCCACTTAGTGCCAATGGACTTCTTGCCACGAGGCAAGTCACATAAAGAAAAGGTACCGTTTTTCATGATAGCATCATATTCAGATTGCATTACAACCATCCAATGATTAGAATATTGTGCTTCATCAAACAAAACAGGTTTAGTCTCATCATAGAGACTAGAGGCAGTCATATCATAGCAATCTGATGCAAAAGAGGCACTATGAGAGCCTGACTGAGTACGATATGATAGAGGTGCATCTAATTTATTGTCACACAAGGTTTGCACTAGCCATTTAGGCATAGTTTTTGCCTGCTCTATATAAGCTCTCTCATCAACAAGTGCATCATGTAAATCTGCATAAAAAAAATAGAATGATCTACATCATCACATGAAACCTGCAAAGACTGAGAAGTTACCTCATTAGGACCAGCACTAGCTATCTACCTGTAAAAAAAAGGAAGCAAAGTACCATACATGTCTTTGGAGCCAACAGATGTCTGCTTAGTACATGAAATCAATGGCTGAATAGCATCTTCCACAAAAATAACATCACGGCTAACCAGAATGCGTTAAGTCTATGGATGATACAGACGGTAGCCTTTACTTTCAGAACTGTACCCAACAACAATACATTTTACTGCTTTATCATCCAATTTTCTGCGATGTTCTTTAGGCACTAATGCATATGCCAGACAACCAAAAACATATAGATGAGCAACAGATGGCTTGCGACCATGCCAAGCCTCATATGGAGTGATAGACTACAATGCTTTAGTGGGACACCTGTTCAGTACATATGCTGCACACATAACAACCTCAAGCCATAAACTATATGGTAAAGCTTGACTCTTGGCCATACACCTTGCCATCTCCATGAGTGGTCTGTTCTTTCATTTAGCAACTCCATTCTGTTGAGGTGTATACGACACTGTATATTGATGTTTTATCCCACGTTCAGTGAGAAATGCATTAAAGTCATAAGACATATATTTTTCCTCTCGATCAGGATGGAGGGTGCCCATTTTACACGGTGACAGATTTTCAGCCAAAACTAGAAACTATTTGAAGCACATAAACACTTCCGACTTTGCTTTCAATGGATATACCCATGCATGCCTGGAAAAATCATCGATGAAAGTCACGAAGTAAAGATAGTTCCCAAAAGAAGGTGTCTACATAGGACCACATACATCACTATGTACAAGCTATAATTTTTTAGTAGCGCAAACTAAACCATCTTTTGGAAAGGAAGAATGCTTCATTTTGCCTAAAATACAACCTTCACATACATGTTTATTGGGTACCTCAAGTTTGGGCAAAGAGGACACTATTTCAAATTTCTGCAGGCATAGTAGACTAGCAAAATTGAGATGACCAAAGCGTGCATACCAAAGCTTTGTATCTAACATAGCTTGAGAATCATGTACTACACATGCCAAATCATTTACAAATCTTTCATAGTCTATGAGCTTATACAACCCACGACATAAAATGCCAGAAGCAATAATGATATTGCCATTTGACAGATCATGAACTATACATCTGTCATCAACAAATTTCACAACCAAGCCAATCTTGGCTAATGCAGAAACTAATAATAGATTTTTCTTGATCCTTGCCACAAACAAAGCATTTGACAAAGTGAAAGAACTACTATCAGTAGTAGTCAAAATGATCTTACCAACTCCCATAATAGGATAGGAGGAGTTGTTGGTGCATGTAACAATATTCCCTATATGGGTAGGCTTGAGTGAAGAGAAGAAACTACCCTGCGGGGTAATATATTTGGTCGTTCCACTATCAAAGTACCAAACATCTGAGTCTATTGCAGACATGCACTTCTCATGTGAAGATGGGTCAAAACTGCAAACAATAGTAAATACCCATTCTTCTTCTTGCACAAGATAAACATACTCTCTTTTTGGTGCAGAGACCTCTACAATAACCATTCTGGCCTCTTTCTTCTTTGCCTCTTTAGCAGCCAGTTTTGGACAGCTCTTGATGACATGATCATTTGCTTTATAGTATTTGCAAAACAATTTCTCCTTTTCTGATTTCTTCTCATCTTTGTCTTCCTTCTTTGAATGTGCAGCATTTGCAATTTTTTGCTTACTTGTAGAAGAGCTCCATTTACCTTTGTCCTTTTGACTAGCCAAGAAAGCTTGATTTGCAACACGCATAATAGACCTATTCTACCTAGACTGGTCTTCCTGTAACAAAATAGAGACTAACTCATCAAATGAAAAGAAATTTGGATTGCCTTTCATCATCAAATGAAGAGTAGAAGCAAAACTCTTATATGAGTTAGGAAGACTATTCAGAACGGTCCGCACAAGTGAGCTGTCTGGTATAACTTCATCAGGAAAAGTCAACTGTTCTTTCAAATCCTTGATCTTTGTGAGAAAATTATCCATATAATCACCTTCATTCATGTGCTCACTCTCCAATTGTTTTCGGAGATAAGCAACACGAGCCTCATTCCTAGCCTGATACAATGTGGTAAGTGTATCCCAAGCATCCTTACCTGTTTTGCAAGAGCGAATGTGAGGAATAATGGCACGTTTGAGAGACAAAGCTATCAATGCATGTGCCTCAGCATCTCTACCATCCCAACAAATTTTCTCTGTGATAGGTGCAATAGAAACAGTAGCACGAATAGGAATCTGCAGAATATCATCATTTTCGACACCATCTCCATCAGCTCCAGCACCTGTATTTACAGTACCTGTATTCCCAAGTGTAACAGGATGTTGTCGTAGAGATTCTCATCTCTACTTTTTCCTTTGCTTGCCTCAAACCATCACACTTTCTTGATCATCCATTGCTGATGCAGCTAATGGAGTGAAGTGCAGAACAAAACATGAATGGTAGCTTGCTTTAATCAAACCATGACTTTGATGGCATCATTGAAAATGATCCTCTTCAGTTGATCGGAGGCATCAATAAAATATTAAGTACTGACGATATGATGGCATCAAGACAAATCTCTTTCAAAGCATTGATGTGATAAAGGCCTTGGCTCGACTCTAATATATATGACAAAGGCTTATGTGGCATAATCTTGGAGGCCAATGAATTGCCAGCTCTTAATGATTCGGAGCTATTGAAATATTGATTCATGGTGACTTCATTAATGTTGTGTATCTTCACTATGAGCTTCACTTGCAGGATGGTTATTTACGAGTGTCCACTCTAACAAATAGCGTTTATGAAGTTTAAAGCGGGCAACAAATTGATAAAGTAGCTCAAGAGCAAACATAAGCGAAAAGTAGTCTTTTGATTGCTAAAAAACCAAAAGATGAACGCAGAAGAACTGAAGTGTGTTGGCGGACATGCAAGATGGAGAGATCATGCATCGGAGGAAGGCAGCTGAAAAGGAGGAGAGAGCTCGTCAATTGACGGAATTCAGAGGTGCATGTTCAGATACAAAAACGGAACTCACGGAGGGAGGAGGGCACGTATGCAGAGATAACTGGAGAATAACGATAGGAGAGGGGCTCTGATCGTAGGGGAGATGCATCAAGAACGGAGGGGTTTTTTTCCTCGCTTTTTTATGGGAGAATTGCATATCGATTGGCACCATGAAACGGATTCGAATGGAGAGATTCAAGGGATCGCTGTAGGCATCGAGGCGGAAGAGCTTCATGTAGGGGGAGAATTTTATTAATCATCAGTTCTGAATTCAGGAATATTTTTCTTGGTAGGGGGCAAGTCACGTGGGCAGGACCTCTGTTCTGCTCTGAAGAGAAGGAGGATTGGCTCGTGTGAAGGCTCTGATCAGATGTAGAAGGTGCGTAAGAAGCGTCACACAGATTTGAAGGAGAAGAAACCAACATGGAAAGGAGGCATCGCGCGCAGAGCTGAAGACTAGAAAGAGGGAGGTTATGTCAGATAATTGGTAAGAACAAGTTTGTACGTTTGTTAACTGCTGAGGATTGACTATTGCAGGAAATGATTTGGAATACTCGGTCAGAAAAACGTTGACATTCGTAATGATTTAGTATACAGGAGCATCCATATTCTGAGATGACTGCGTATATTGAAGTTTCACGAAGCATACACAGGTATTGATTAGCAAATCTACGTTGCATCTTCTGAGAATTGTTTTTGTAACAACAATATCTGCCATCGTTCTGTTATACTATACTTTGTCATCTTCTGATGAATAAAGGACGTCATCCGAAGCGCAGCTATCATCAGCAACACATAGTTTTGCATTTGGATGAGATGTTTTATCATAATATCTATGAGTTGTATAAAGTCAGAAAAAACGATATCATGTGTAACTAATGAATACTTTTTTTGTTATAAAACCAAGGGTTCTTAGGTATGTCTTAGGTACGACATACGAGTTGATAATTTGTTACTTAACGAATGATGCGTCCGTGCGTGTATTGGTCTTGCATCTGAGAACAATATGCTTATGGAGTATAAATAGATGGGTGCATGTAGCATTATCACGTTAACCGGAAGTGTCCAACATAGGACTTGGCCAAATTTGCTAGTGCTATAAGCAGAAGGCAAGCAGACTACGGAAGGCAAGCAGTCTGTTTGATTGGGATCAAATGTCTTTTTTTTTTCCTGGTGAAGCACCCTGATAGCATTGTTGGTCTCGTTGTAAATCCCACACGATTATTTTGTGCCTCTCATCTTAGGTTTGCTGTTGTCAATTGATGTAATAGAGTTTTTGTTATTGGAACAAAGCCATACGTTAAGGAGGAGGTAGCATTTGCTCTTTTGTGAAGAGCCATCTTCTAGTTTTTTAAGAACGATAACAGATTTGTAATCATGGGAACTGTAAGCCTACTCCTCATAAGTAAATTAAAAATCCAATGTTGTAGTTAGATTTATATGTGATCCTCCTGTGTCATCACAATAACATAAGCTTTATCCAAGAGTAAATCAAATAGTGAAGTTTATGGACATGTCTATGCACTATAGAAAAAAAAATGTGATCAAAGATGTTGCTTATGAATATTGAAATCTTACAATCATAGTTTTAATTTTTATGCAATTTAAGTTTTCGATGAAAAGAGTTTTAATCTACAAAAGCTAAATATGATGATCGAAAACTTGTAACGATTTGGTTCTATGATTCTTGATAATAAGATATAGTTTGCAATTGAATTACTAATATTCTCTTTGAGTGACCACTCTACCTGAGCTTGCTCCAAGCACCCGACGTGCGTCGTATTATCTGTAGTTGAACTGATCCACCAGTTTTTGCTTTTGCGCTTACGTCTTTCAACACCCTGCACAATATTCCAGTCCTTTTGTAACCAATACATGATACATCATATAAGCTTGTAATGGGTAGTTGGTACCATCTAATTTATCCTCAACAGCCAACATGCGGAATACATCACTGCTTTCAGCCATGGCCAATGACTAGAATACCTTGATGCAGAAAATTGACTATATCTCAAAAAGTTGAACAGAATTGCCCAGATGAATTTTGCTAAACTTGTAGCAGGCTTCAAGACGCTTATACTGATGAACCGAAACTAGTATATACCTTTGGCACAAAAGGATGAAATAGCCTACACAAGCATTGTGATAGTGTGTTTCGAGGCCGAAACGAGCTCAGATCACGATTTCAGTACCACAGAGCGAAATTGTTTTGATCTCTGAAGCACCTTGAGTATGCTTACTAAATTTCATTCAATTTTGAGACTGCAATCGAAGAGGTATAGACAACGTCCTAGATGAAGCGGTGACCTACCTCTGATACTAATTGATGGAGTTAGACATCTGCAGAAGCACGCGAACAACACAAGGAAGAAGAAGAAGCTTGGAGCACAACACACAATGCTGAATGTATTACCACTAGAATGTACAAACATAAGTAGCCCATTAGGGCAATAGGCGTATGTACAAGCCAAAAAAAAAAACCTCTTAAAGAGGAAAAAAAGTGCCCCGGCGGTCCTAGAGTGTTCACACATATCACCACCTAAACATATCAACATAAAAGAAGATGGAATAGCAAGCAAATGGTAAAAAGAGAGAGGGTATGTGTATAAGGATCTCTGGTAATCATTTGAGAAGGTAAGTATATAGTGAAGAAGTAGGAGTAGATGGGGATAGAGAGAGTGGATCGAAGGATTGGAACTTGGTGCATTAGGTAAAAGGTAAAGAGGGTTCAACTTGAAGAACAAGGGAGAGGCTAAAGAAGAGAGAGAGAGAAACAGAGAGATAAAGAGGAACGAAAAAAGTGGATAGAAGAGTGTGAACTAAGATTTACTTAGGCTGAAAGACTATCCTTGAGAGGGAAAGCAAGACTAAGGGGAAAGTACTCACGAGGATTGGTACATGAGAAAGAGAGAAAACGTAGGGGAAAGGAATAAGAGTAAAAGGATAGGCTGAAGTAGCGAGAAGAAAAGGGAAAGCAAAAATAGCGAGAGAGTAGAATAACAATAAGCTAGAGTGCTAGTCAATGGGTAAGTCTTATGGGTCTTGAATTGTGTGTGTGATTGTATAAAGGTGAGTGTGGGAGTGTGCATGAGTGGGTTTTAGTGTGTTCGGATGTGCAAGAATTTAGCTGAGTAGGTGTATAAGCGAGTGAGTGTGGGGAGTATTGGGGATGGTTGTGATAATAAGTGAGAAAGAGGGGAAGAATTACAACTCCAATGGATGTTAAAATTGTGAGAAATCAAAGAATTATGCCAAGGTTTACTATTAGAAGCAAGGAGATCATAATATATTGATCAATATAATTATGCTAAATCATCCAATACATCCCATAATGAGCATTTGTTAGCATTGAGACATAATGATGAAGCTAAAGAACATCATGAAGTATTGTATATAGATAGTGGTTATAGTAAGTACATGCCATGAAGAGAAGAATTATTTAGCAACCTACATCAACACAAGAAAGGAGGCTATGTGGTGATGGGTGACGACACAGAGGATGAGACTCAACAAATGGGAGATTTCAAGCTTGAAGGTAACCACAAATCAAGGATCTCATCAGATGTATTATATTTTACCGCCATCAATAAGAATTGAATCTATGTTGGGTAGATGGTAGAAAGGGATTATGAAGTGAAGTTCAATCACAAGGGATGCTTCATAGAAGACCCAAGTAATGGCTATGAGCTAATCGCCAAAGGAAAAAAGTAAGGAAGTTTGTTTACATGATATAGGTAAAGCACAAAGCAATAAAGCTACTTCATCACTTAGGAAGACAAGAAGATGGGAGATTTGGATCTATGGAATAAGAGGCATGGCCATAATAAAATTCAAACAATCAGTGATATGGAGAAGATTCATTGGCTAAAGGACTACCATACTTCTCATTTAAAATGTTACATGAAATGTGTGAAGCCTATCAGCTTGGAAAATAAACTAGGCAGCCATTCAAGAAGAGTGTTTATGTATCATATGATATGCTAGAACGTATGCACATAGATGTTATGGGGCCAAAAAAGGAGCCTTCCCTTATAGGTAATAGATACTTTGTGACATTCTCAAGGAAAGTGTGATAGTATTGGATCAAAAAAAATATGTTTAATATGTTCAAGAAGTTTAAGGCTCAATTAAAGAAAAAATGATGAGCTACATCGAAACCCTAAGTTCAGATGGAGGGGGATATTTTTTCTCCAATCAATTTTGTGACTTCATTTAGGATCAATGGATTAAAAGAAAAATGGCATCTAGATATACACCCCTAGCAAATGGGGAATTAGAGAGGAAGAATAGGTGCATAGTAGAGATAGATAGGACTATTCTTAATGAGATGCATGTTCCTTTATTGTATTGGGCAAATATTGTCTCTAGTACTGCTACTCGATGAGTAGGTTCTAAACCTCAAGGTTACATGAAATGAAACTAGAGAAAGCATTGAGTAGAAGAAAACCAGACCTTTCACATCTCAGAATTCTTGGATGTTTATGTTGTACACATATCCCATAAGAATTGGAAGGTATTGGCTACTCTTTGGAGCATAAATGATACAAGTGTTATAATCCAACCACAAAGGAACTCAAGGTATCTAAATATTTTTTCTTGAATGGGAAAAACTCATGGTAATGGTTCTAAAGTTATGTTGTACGATGGACATTGAATAAGTAGAAAGAAGACATGTATTAGGGTTCAAGAGATCTTGAAATTGAGTGGCCCAAGCATTGCAAGAAACTCAATTATGGTGGCTCTCAATGATGGGGGAGTACGTCAACCCATCAATTAATCAACCAAAACAAAGGAAATGCAAGGATAGTGGGGCTTGATGATGAAGGGAATGATGCAAAAGAAGATGAAGAGAGAATGCCTCAAGGAGGATCTTTCTATTCATTCTTTATTTTGCATGCAGGGTACTATTAATAATAAGATTTTTATTATCTTACATGATGATGGTAGTTCTCAAGATTTTATCTCATATACATTAGTGCAGGAACTTGAAGTAAAGTGGTTTCCTTCCTCATATTAAGTTTAAGGTCCATTTCAAGAAAGTTGATAAAATGTAATAAGTGAAGTGCATGACGTTAAGATTTGCATAGGTTCATATGTACATGCACATAAATTTTTTTATTGTCCCTTTATAGTCCTACGATGTTATAATTGTTATGCCTTTTTTTAATCATTATAACCCACATATTGACTATCATACACATACATTTAATTTTGAATTTAAATGTCAAATCATTCCTTCGACTACAAGGCATGAATTCCAACAATGTCTATTAGTTTGTCACACTCAAGTAAAGCATGCATTTAGGAAGGTTACAGTTCATGCATCGTTTTTGTGCATTTCATAAATGATTATACTTATACTCTTTGTGATGCACATTAATCTTATGACTACTTATAAGGATTTTTTATGTCTGACATCCTTCTACATTACCACCATCTTGAGGATCCTTTAACCATAGTATAGATCTGAATTCTAGTAGTTCTCCTCCTCATAAAGCACCTTATAGGCATGACCCGTTTCACTAAAAGGAAATAGAAAACCAAGTTAAGGATCTACTTTAGAAGGGACTTATAAGGCCTACTTATTCTTCATTTGGATCCCCTCTTATCTCAGTTGAGAAAAAGAATAAAAATTATAGGATTTCATTGATTATAGGGCCCTCACCAAGATCAAAATAAAATATAGATACCATATTCCTCAAATAGATGACTTGCTAGATAAAATTTGAGGAGTCCATACCTTTAGTAAGATTGACCTTAAATCTGGTTATCATCACATATCTATGGCGCATAAGGATAGCTACAAGACTGCTTTTAGCAATCAAATTGGCCATTATGAGTTTGTGGTAATGCCTTTGGACTTGAAAATGCTCCTTGTACATTTGCATATATGATGAATAATATTTCCCTTGATTATCAAGCTTTCATTCTTGTTTCTTTGATGATATACTTGTTTACAATAATATTAAAAGTGAGCATAGGAAGCATTTAGAAATAGTTTTTAATTTGTCAGTAAGAACAGACTTTATTCAAATCATGAAAAAAGTTAATTTTTCCAAAGTAAAGTAGAATATTTAGTGCATATTATTTCTATTCAAGGAGTACATCTAGACCCAAAGAAAATAAAAGTTAGTATATAATGGCATGTAACTCAATTAGTTAATGATGTATGTTCTTTTCTTGGATTGGCTAGTCTCTATAGAGATGTTGTCAAAACTTTTTCTTATTTAGCACTTCTGCTTGGTTTACTATTTAAGAAGAAATTCAAATTTTCATGGGGGTTGGCACAACACAACCTTTTGAAAAACTTAAACATGCACATGTTTTGCAACTACCTAATCTTGCAAAAACTTTTCATGTAGCTATAGATGCTAGTGGTTTAGGTATAGGTTCAGTTCTAATGCAAAACAGTCATCCCATTGCATTTGAAAGTAGGAAACATAAGCCTTATGAAAAGAATTATAATACATATGATAATGAACTTTTAGTTGTTGTGCATGCTAAAGGTTTGGAAACATTAACTTATGGTTTTTGAGGTTTTCATTAAAAAAAACCAACAAACTATTAAACTTTTATTAAATCAACCATTGATTTATGATAGACAAATCAAATGGGCTTCTTTTGCTCAAAATTTTCAGCCTATGATCTAGTATCAACTCGAAAAAGCTAATATCGTACTAGATGCTCTTAGTCATTTTCCATGATCGTAGTTACATTTTCTTTTTGTCTAGAATATGTAAGCCATTCATATTCATTCATTTCATGACATGGTTTCTACTTATGCTTCAGATTGTATTTTTCATGTGCATGGAATGATTTCAACAATTATACATTTTAGCTGATGAACATTATACATTTCATAATGGTTTTTTGTATTTGCAATAGAGATTATGCATCACTCAAGCTTTTATGGATTTTGTTATGAAGGAAATGCATGAATGGTGCACTGTATATGTGACATAGCGGCATGCAAAGCAAAACATTTTCTTGTAAAGATTTCTTTTTTTGGCCAAATATGGACAAAGATTCTGCACATTATGTTTCCCAATGCATTGTATGTCAGCTTGTTAAACCTCACGATGGTAAATCATTTGGATTGATGATGCCTCTACCCATTACCAATGAGCCATGGGAACAAGTTTCTATGGATTCTATTACAGGTATTTCTATGAATTCATCTCATAATGACATGATTTGGATAATTCTAGGTTGTCCTAAAAGTAATGTTTGTTGGAAACCAGTCACATTGGTCCAAAATCTTCACAACCTGTAGCCATAATTATTATTCTTTAGCTCCCCCTATAAGAAATCATGCGGGTACATTGGATAAAACAATTGCCTCTCTACTAACGCACCCACGTTCGAATCCCACAAGCTGCAGCACCGATAGTGTGAAAGATTTTTTTGAATTCAGAAAAATCTTTGGCGCCACACTTTTGATTTAATTAGCAAATGTGTTTTGTGATTGCTTTCATTTTTTACAAAGTTTTGCTTTATGCTTTTAGATTCATCATGGGGTAATCTCAAAGCTATATAATAAGACATTGCTCATTGATTTATAATCTTTTGAAGCATCAACCAAGGATTTCATCAACTCAAGGAGGATACCTTGAAAGAGATCTTGGAGAAAGTGTTCTTACACTCTTGGAGGAGTTGTGCTCTACATCAGGAGCTATCTAGAGGAGTTTGTGTCAGCCAACATACTATGAGTAACAAGTCTATATCTGTCCTCACTTGTTCATTCACTAGTTTTTGATTTTGAGATAATCTGAATTCTGGTTTGCAATAAAATAGTTCTAAACTATTCATATTCTCAATATTCGCACACACACACACACTCTTCAAACCTCTTAGGAACTATACTTATAATTTCTTGTATCTAGTTCCTATTTCTGCCTAGATTTATATATTGTCAATTTGTATCATATTCACACATTGTATTTTGACAATCAATAAAGATAGTATAGGCGAGCATCCTAGCTTAGCATACACTTAGAAAGATCTTGTTCATTCTCTCTATCTCTCACTCATCTTCTTTTTAAGTATTAAGGTGTTTATGCTAAGGCTCAAATGTTGGAAGATTTTGTAAACCTATGACAAATTGTTATTGTGTCCCACCTCACTTCCAACATTTGGTATCAAAGCATAGTTTACATACACCCTTAACTAGATGAGTGACTATAGACTTGAGAATGAAGACAAGCTTGAGGGAATGTCTAATTATCCAATGTGGACTTTATGATGATGAATATGTTAGTATCAAAGGACTTATGAAATCTTGTCAATGGCACTTATCCAAGGCCAAGAAAAGTCAGAGAAGATGTTGCTTCATCTTCTAGAAGACCTTCTGTTCCTATTTCTGTTTGACAAGAGGTTAGTGAAGAAGAAGGAACTACTTCATCATCAAGAGTTCGTGATACTACTACCAAATTACTTCCTATAGAAGAGCAATCCAAGTGGGATTCAAGGGATGTGTAATAACTTTCATATACCCCTATGTAGCTTTGGAAGGTTTTAGGCCCTCACAGGTTCTTTTCCATAATGACCTCAAGTCACTAATTTACCTCTTATGAAAAGTTTAGATGAACAAAAATAATAAAATTTTCCAATATAAAAGTAGACAATCTCAGCTATCCATAGCATTTTAAAACACTTGATTTTGATACTCCAATAGGGAGAACCAACCCTTGCAAGTTAGACTAATTGTTTGTACTATTGTCTGCATATGTGTAGAGACACACCTTCACTGTTTACAACGTCACCCAGAATCACTTGAACTATAGTCACAAAATTTACACCACCTCAAATAGACTCTATGAGAAATTAAACACAAGTAAAATCACTTGAAATGGATACTTGAAGAAGGAGTTACAGTCAAAACAAAATAGTGTTGAAAACTAGCTCACTCTTGAGCGAGCTAGTGAGCAATGGCTAACTATAGAGAAGAATAAGCTAACAAAATGAGTAAGTAAGAAAAGGGTCTACATGTAGCAACTTTCTTACACTCTATACTAACTCTAGGAAGAGACTAGAGTTCATGGTTTCTATTTCACGACTTGGATTCATACATATATAAGCTGTCAAAAAGTGCTCCTAGAATTTTGCAAGAATCTCTCAATCAGCCTCTTTAACATTTTTGGTAAGCTATAATTTATGAAAGTGGTTGAGACTTCTTGATAGCTAAAATTCATGATATGAAGCCTCTAAATAATAGGTTCACTTGTCATCCATGCATCCAAGACTTTAGCTATGATTTTGGCAAATATTCGAAACACCTTCAGATTGAAACATATTAGGCTACCAGACTACCATATTATCAGATTGCAAGACTATTGAACCATCGAAATAAATTTTGGTAACCACCGAAATAAATTTTCGTCATTTTCATGGCTTTATTTTTAACACTCCCCCTCAAGTCTTGAACTTAAATCTACCATGCCAATACTTCTTTTGAATTTCAGTAGCTTCATTCCTTCCAATCCTTTTGTAAACATATCTGCAAATTGATCTTTGGTACTCACATGATCCAGCTTGACCTCCTTTGCAATCACCTTATCTCTTATGAAGTGGTAGTGTACTTCAATGTGCTTGGACCTAACATCAAAAACTGGATTGAAAGCTAGGTGTACACTGCTCATATTGTTGCACGTTATTGGAATCTGTTTCACCTACACGTTCAAGTCTTTAGAGAGCTTCTTCAACCATAGAAGCCTAAGTCTCTATATTCAGCTTCAGTTGAAGATAGGGCTACTTTTGGCTGCTTCTTGGAGCTCCCTGAGATAGTCTTGCTTCCAATCATGACTACATAGCCACTTGTACTTCTCCTATCATCCTTTGAGCCTACCTAATCTGCATCATAATAGGGTTTTACCTGTAAATCTTCATCCTAAGCATAGAATAAGCCTTCTTTTATACTACCCTTGAGTTATCTAAGAACTCTCTTGGCAACCATTAAATGATGCACTTTGGGAGTTTGCATAAACTATGAGAGAACTCATAGTACATGTTTGATGTCTGGCCTAGTAAGAGTTTCATAATTCAAAGATCCAACAATGGATCTATTCAAAGTAATATCTTCAATGTCTTCTCCCTCATTTTTCAGCTAAAACATTTACCTCTAATTGGTTTGCAATTGGATTGCAATTACACATGCCATACTTTGTTAGTACATCAAGAATGTACTCTCTATGCATGAGTACCTCCCTCCTTGTAGATTACTTCTATTCCTAAGAACTTCAACTCACCAATATTTGAGATCTTGAATTCTTCTCTAAGCTTGTTCTTGATCTTTGCACTACTTGATTCATTGTTCCTTGTAAGAATAAGATCACTGACATATATGCATATGTAGACAACTTGAACACCTTCCTTCTTCATATACAATGATGAGCCACCATCACTTTTGCTTGTAGCCACCTTTGGCTAAATATTCCACTAACCTTTGATTCCATGCTCTTGGTGCTTGCTTCAGACCATAAATAGCTTTCTTTAACCTACACACATGATATGGGTACTCTGATCTTCAAAACCTTTGGGATGCTCCATGAAAATAGTATCCTCTAGATCATCATTTAAGAAACCATTCTTCAGATCTAGTTGGTGGATCCTCCAACTCTTTGAGGCTACAAATTCCATGAGAGTTCTTACCATAGTCATCCTTGCTACAGGACTGTAATTCTCCTCAAAGTCAATGCCATACGTTTGTGAAAAACCCTTGGCAATGAGCCTTGCTTTATACCTAGATATGCTACCATATCAATTTCTTTTCACCTTGTATACCCATTTATTGCCAGTAATCTTCATGTCCTTGCTTTTAGGCCCAAATGACCAAGTGTGGTTCTCCTTGAGTGCTTTTACCTCTTCATTCATGGCTTGGTTCCATTCTACGTACTTGCTTGCATCCTCAAAACAATTAGGCTCTTCACATGCAACTCCTTGACTCATATATGCATAGTGTTTAGCAATCAAAGAGTCATAAGGTAATTGTTAAACTGGATATCTTTCTCTTGTTGAGCTTCTCTCTTGAGCGGCTGGAACAAACCTTTTTCTTCTTTCTTTTGATGTCTTTACACCTAGAGTTTCTATTTTTCAAACTCTCCTTCAATGTTGCTATCCATGTCTACCCTAGGATTGTGCCCATCATCCTTTTCCTCCATGCATTTGCTTCTTGTAGAACTTTCTTCACTTGCAGTAGGCTTTTTTCTCAATCTCCCTTTCCAGGGATATATGTGGCTGCCTCTAATCTTGTTCTTGAAGTTGAAGGACTAGAAATTTCCACACTTCCTTGATCTTGTACATGTCTCCTCTTAGCATCATGTATGTCTTCAACCTACAATGAATCTCTCACAGCATACCATGGTACTGCTTCATCGAAGATAACATCTCTAGATACCTTCAACTCTTTGTTTTTAGGATCATAGCATTTAAATCATTTTGGCTCACTTAAATACCCAATAAAAATGCATTGGTCAGATTTTCCTTCAAGTTTATGCCTCAATTCATAAGGCATGTGCACATAACATTCACAGCCAAAAATCTTGGGTGAGATAGATTTGGTTTCTTACCGTACCATGCTTCATATTAACTTAAAGCATGTACACCTGAAGTGGGGCATCCATTATGATGTAGATGGCTTTACTTGTTGTGTCTGCCCAATAGAAAATGGACACATTCATTTCGTTAAGCATCAACCTTGCTAGTTTAGCTGTGTCTATTTTTCCTCTTTGCAATCCCATTTTGCTGAGGTGTATACCTGCATATATATTGTCTTTTGATGCCATTATGACTTAAAAATTCTAAAAAATCTTTGGAGAAATATTCTCTTTCTCCATCAGATCTAAGGATCTTTATGTACCTACCGATCTCATTTTTAACAAGTGCTTTGAAAACTTTAAAGTGACTAAAAACTTCAACTTTTGACTTCATACAATAAACCATGTCATTATGGTATGATCATCAATGAGGATAACAAATTATTGATTGCCTTCCAATGAGAGCTCTTTGGTTAGTCCCCATACATCGGTGTGAACGAGGTCCAACATAAATATGCTCCTTTGTGTACTCTTCTTGAATGGAAGCCTTGCTTGCTTCCCGAACTGACATGATTCACACAAGTCTTGCATAATTTGAGAGTGGAAATTTGGAAGACCAGTTACCACACCTCTTCTTTGCATATCCTTCAACTTTTGAAGGTTTATGTAGTCGATCTTCTTGTGCCACAAATCCATCTGAGCTACTTGATTGCTGTCGAATTTCAAATAGACCGTATGTGATGAGGGTGGTTTTAACTCCATGGTGAATAGCCTTCACTCCTTATTTCCGTTAGCTATCATCTTGTAGATCTACTTAGGATCTTCCACAAAACATCCTTTGTTGTTGAAATTGACTACATACCCTATCTCAACCATCTATCCAACTGATACTAAATTTTTTGTGATTTTCAATAGATGTAACACATCTTTAAGACACTTTGCATTCTGATTTTTATCCAAAGGAACATCACAAATGTATGTAATCATATGCTCTATGTCATCCCTTGTTTCTACATGCCCTCGTGTGCTTGGTTCATGCAAATCACAAAACATTTCCCTATTGTAGCTCATGTGATTTGAACATCTGCTATCGATGTACCATGTGGTATCCATGCCTTCTCTCCTACCATTTATTTACATCATGGCTAAGATATTATCATTCTTTGATGTATTTGAAGTATTTGCATAGTTACCTTAATTCTTTTTCTAGCCTCCTTGGTTGTCCTTTGAGTAACAGTCCCTTGCAAAGTGGCCTAGCTTACCACAATTGTAACATTCCTTTGTGTATTCCTTTCCTTGATATTGAGCTCTTCTTCCTCTAGATTTTCCTCTCCCCCTTGCTCCATAGCTTTGACTCACATCGTCTTGATCATTGCTTGTTCTTCCTCTACCTTTGCCTTGTCCATTGTGTCCACCTCTCTTTCCTTTGCCTTTACTTGCATAAAAGACCTTGGTTTCATTGTCCTTTGCATGACCTCCATTGAGGTTCACTTACTTGGTTGCCATGAGTGTGACTAATTGATCAAAATTTGGTAATGAGTTCCTCACATATACTAAAATAGTGAATGGCCTCCATTTGTCATCATCCCTTAGTGAATGAGCTACCAAATCATCATCATCGATGGAGCTACCTATTGATCCTAAGGCATCTGCAATCTCGTTTACCTTGAGGATATAATCATTGATGCTGCTTTTTAAAGTCTTTCATAAATTTTTTAGCTCATTCTTGAGCTCAATTTTTTGTGCCTTTGTGGAGGTGGAGTATAACCTCTCCAAAGCCTCCCACACCTTCTAGGATGAGTCCAAGTCTTGGATATGACCAATCATGCTATTACTAATGTGTTGAGATAAGATGAATATGACTCTCCTATCTCTTTTAGTCCACTCATTGACTTCCTTTTCCTATACTTGAGTGAATGGCTCTGCATATTGAGGCCTAGGCTCAGCTCCACTAATTGATCCCTATATTCCCTTTCCCGTGAGGAAATTGGTGACCCAAAATCTCTAGGATTGGTAGTTTCCTTTCTCAAACTTCTCTATTTGGGTACCATTCTCAAACATTGCTTAAGATTCTATGCTTCTTGAGCTTCTTTTGAGTGCTTTTCGGTCTACTACAAGTCCTTTCCTAAGAGCTTTACCAACTTCAAATAGTTTCTTTGGCTCCTTTAAGAGTCCCAAATTCTTCAAAATGCTCTGATACCACTTTTAGGGGATGATTCAATAGCCTTATGCGGCTTTGGAAGTTTTTAGGCCCTCACACGTTGTTTTCCACAATGATTTTGAGTCACTATTTTGCCTCTGATGCAAAATATAGATGCAAGAAAATAATGAAACTTTTCAAAATTAAAAAAAAACTTTCAGCTATCCATAGCACTTCAAAACACTTGATTTGGATACTCGAGAAGGGAGAACTAACCTTTGCAAGTTAGAGTAGATATCGGTACTATTCTCTACATATGTGCACAGACACACCTTCATTATTTACAACCTCACTCAGAAATCACTTGAAGTATAGTCACATAATTTACACCACCTTGAATAGACTCTATGAGTAATCAAATGCAAGTAAAATTACTTGAAATTGATAGTGGAAGAAGGCGTTATAGTCAAAACAAGATAGCATTGAAAACTAGCTCACTCCTCAATGAGGTAGTGAACAATGGCTAACTAGAGAGAAGAATAAGCTAACAAAATGAGTAACTAAGCAAAGGGTCTATGTGTAGCAACTTCACTACACTCTATACTAACTCTAGGAAGAAGTTTGAATTCCACAAGCCACAACACCGACCATGCAAAAGATTTTTTGAAGAAGATTTTTTTGGAGAAATGGCACCATGATTTTGATTTAACTAGCAAATGCATTTTGTGATGGCTTTTGTTTTTTATAATGTTTTGCTTTATGCTTTTAGATTCTTGGTGGGGTAATTTCAAAGCTATATAATAAGAAATTCCTCATTGATTTATAATCTTCTCAAGCATCAATCAAGGAATTCATCAACTCAAGGAGGAGACCTTGGAGGACATCTTGGAGGAAGTATTCTTACACTCTTGGAGGATTTTTGGTCTGCATCAAGAGTTTTTTGGAGGAGTCCATGCCAGCCAACATACTATGGGTAAAAAGTCTAAATTTATCCTCACTTGTTCATTCTCTAGCTTCTGATTTAGGGATAATCAAAATTTGGGTTTTCCATAAAATAGTTCTAAATTGTTCATATTTTATGTCTCTCATACACACACATACTCTTCATACCTCTTAGGCATATACACACAATTTCTTGTATCCAGTTCCTATTTTTGCCTAGATCCAGATATTGTCAGATCGACAGTCAAAAAAGATAGTGTACGTGACCACCCTAGCTTACCTGACACTTTGAGAGCTCTTGTTTGTTCTCTCTCTATCTCTCACTCATCTTCTTTTTAAGTATTAAGGTGTGTATGCTAAGGTTCAAATGCTGGAAGATCGTTTAAACCTGTGATTAATTGTTATTGTGGCCCACCTCACTTCTAGCAATGTTGTCTAATCATGATGTTTGTTTTTGCAATCATTTTTGGGTTGCATTATTTCAACATTTTGGTTCAAAGATAGATTTTAGTTTTCCATTCTATCTTGAAAGTATTAGGAAAAGTGAAGCTACAAGTAGCACTATTATTGATTTATTGCATTGTTATTCATTAGATACTCCCACTAACAAGGATGAGAAATTACCATTACTTCAATTTTCTTACAATAACACAACACATAAAACTACTGGTCGTGCACCTTTTGAAATTGTTTATGGTAAAAATCTTCATATTCCCATGTCACTCAATCAAAGCAATATTCTTATGGCTGATTCTATTGCCTATGATAACATTTCTATACTTCACGAAGTTCATGAGCACATTAGAAAATGTCAAGAATATTACTCTCATAATTTTAATAAGAAATGATTAGCAAAAGAATTTAAGGAAAATGCTTTAGTATGGTCACATATCATTAAATGACCTTTGATAAATACTTTAGAACATCCTAAAGTTAAACGTGCAAAAAGCTATTATGGACTATTTCACATTATTCAAAACATCAATGATAATTCATGTAGATTATATATACCATCTCATTGGAACATGCATAACTCTTTTCATATTAGTTACTAAAAACATTCAAAAGCACTTTACCATTAAATCCTATTATTGATGATCTTGCTTTTCTTGAAGAAGAATCAGAAATATAGATTCCTAAGAAAATAATTGATCATGACATAATCACTACACATATAGGTACTCAATATCATAGATATTTGGTAAAGTATAAAATTCATTCTATTGAAGAATTTTAGTGGATCCATAAGAATTCATTGACCCCTTATTATGATCACTTAATTTTTGCATATCATCCATAATCACAATAATCAAAATCCTCTAAGATACATTTCCATGCATGTGATTTTACATCAAACATGCTATTGTTTAGTGATGGGACATGTGACTTGCCATCCATGTCTATTTTATTTCTTATGAACTAAGGTCATATGATTTTTCAACTAGGGGGCATATTATCATATATGGAATATTGAATTATTAGAGTCTACTATTGAGATATTAACGTGCTTTTTTATTTGATAGAGCAGTTCAAGGTTCATGAGAGCATAGATGGGCATGGATTATTCGTATGTATTTGGACAAAAATAAGAGAAATTTTATTTTCTATATATTTTCTAAATAAAGACCCATGTAGAGGGTTCTTTCTAGAAAGTTGTAAAAAAAGTGTTTGAGATAAGGATCATTGTAGAATGTGACTTTTGTAATAAACACTAAGGCTCTCCATAAAAGTAAGAAACTTTTTACTCACACACCTGATTTTTGAAGCAGCCACCCTCATTGTGATCTCTATATTGGACGGAATTAAAAAAACTATAAATACATTCATGCTAGAGAATCATCCAATAGAGTGCATGGGGGGAGACTGCATCTAATATTGTGTACTATATTTTCTATTGTGCATTTCTATTTTTGTGTGTTTTTAGATTTTGTACTCTCTATGTACCCATGCTACATAGAAGATGAACAAACAAGAGATATGGACAACAACAAGCAACTCAAATAAATCAATGAATAAGAGGGTACAGAAGAAAAAGACACCAATGGATTCCTCAAACCAAAGAAACAACCAAGATGGATACCCAGCCATAAGAATCATCAAGAGGCAAAGGAGAAAATCTCAAACCATAAGAAGAAAAAACCTATCAAAATATGGATCCCTATGAAAAAGATCGATTATCTCTCCTTCAAGCATCTAGTGATTGAGTAATTTCAGGTTTCGATTGACACCTCGGTACAGAGTTTAGTTTTGTTTCTTAAAGCGACATGATAGGAATAGAAGCCTAGACATGTAGACATCTTTTGCTATCACACAACCATGTCTTTTGCACAATGTAGATCATGCAATTCTAAAGTATGCATAAATCATAGGGCCCCATAACACGACCATGCTTAGACACAATTGTGAATCCCATGTAGACAAGGCACCGTTAACCATATAAATTATTTTTTACATATATTAAATTCATTTTTTGTTATTAATTTATAAAAGAAATAAAAACAAAAAAGAATTCTATTCAAGGCTAAAGTAGGTCTTTCTTTGTTCAAAGTTCATTATCACTAAAAATAACATCAAGGTCAACTACAAAAAAGGAAATTCATCAATACAAAAGCAATTTCAAATGTCAATCATAGGATTGATGTCCAAATACCAAGCTCGAAAAGAAGATAAGTATGGAATGGATTTGAGCCATGGTGAGCACCCCACACTTCAAGTCCAATTGAACTATGATAGGTACATCATCAACCTCCTATGAATAATTTATATCTTTAGATTAGAAAACCCCGTTGTGAATATGTCATTCAACATCTAGCTCAAGACCCATCTTTGGCACCATAATTCTTTCAATGCATTCTAAAGTATGCATGCATAGGGAAACATTACAAATCCATGCACAAGGCACATATTTTATTAGACCCATGCACTATATAGTTACTCCATTAATCACTTGGATTTTGGATTTCATGTTCAAAAGAACTAGGGAGCACCCATGTTATAAAATCAATCTCTATGGAAAAGATTCATGCATCAAGTTATCAATGATGATAGAGTTCCTAGAGGAACTTTCACACGTTGAAAGTTGAAGAGTACACCAAGCTGTTGGAGCTCATAAATTCATCACATACAAAGTTTTGCAACAAAAAATACACAACGGTGCTCAACTAGGGTCAACTCACACAAAAGCTTACTTGGACACAAGAAAGGACAAAAAAAACCTACTCTTTTAGACTTGGAATACAAGCCAACCTTTTCAGCACATGCTAGGAAGGGGAAATCCCACAAGTCAAATGCATGGCAAAGGATTGTCCCACAATATAACTCAGATGACACACTAATGACACAATTTCGGCATAAAGATCTCCCAGGAGGACATTCTCAAGAAGTCTTGTCAAGGATGACAAGAACTAGGAGGGGAAATTGTTACATAGTGCTACATTTGTATAAAGATTTTCAAGATTTCTCAAAGCATTTCTGTAGAAAAAGAGAAGAGTGGTTTCTTTTTATTTTTAGAAGTTTTTCAAAATTGAAAAGGAATGGTGTTGGGAGAAGCCTATATAAATGTCAATACCTTATTTTGAAAGGAACCTTTTTGCTAAATGTGAAGTGAGATCTCCTCTTGCAAGACTCATATCAGTGCTTTTCCATGCTTTTTGAATGCGTGTTTTGCTCAATTTTGAAGTTTGTGACACGTTTTTGAGATTTTCCATGTTTTCTGAGTGATTTCAATGCTTGATTTTGGATTTATGGCACTAATTTTATATTTGTAGAAGTATTATCTACCTTCATTGCATGATTTTGAGGTGTTTGGAATAAATTTAACACTTTTTAGGTGATTAAAGTAAGAGACAGAAGATGTATTGCAAGATTATTTTCACATATTCCAACTTGTAGCACATGTGAAGCGTTTCAAAATGAGCAAAAGCATGCATCAAAGGGATCTATAACGAGGAAGATACATGAATTTTTGTGATTCAGATTTGTGACACCATTGACAAGATTGGTGATACCATCACTAAGCTTGTTGACATCTTTGGAGTCAGTTGTATTGGATACATCATGATTGCATCATAGACAAGTGATCTTATACTTGGGAAGGATCACACTTGCGATCAAATCACCATCTAGTTGTCCATCACAATTGATTGTGGACTTGTGGAGCTACTTCGCTTGTGGATCATCCTAAAGGCTACCAAAAAGATATGCTTCTACTACTTGACTTGACACCCTTCCATCCCATCTACTTATGCCACTCAGTCCAACTAGGTTTAGGTCCACTCTTTGCATCTTGGTGATTTAAGAGTGTTTAAGCACACTCTATGGTATGACTTGACACTTGTAGACTCAATATTTGTTGAAAATTCCAAGTACTTCTCCTCAACTTACTTTTCTCACATATGTATGTATTTATGTATGCATGTATGTATGAAATATGCATGCATGTACATATGCAATGTGCATCCATGTGCATATGCAATATGCATGCATGTATGTATGAAATGCGTATTCATGTACATATGAAATACGTATGCATGTATGAATGTAGGTAGGTATGTTTGCATGTACGTATGCAATATGTATGCATATATGTATACAATATATATGCATGTATGTATGTATTTATGCATGCATTATGTATGTATGTGTGTATGTATGTAAGAAAGTATCCCTATCAATATAGGGATACTTGTGTGTGTTTAAATTTGGAGGTTCTGGAATCCTTGAGGATGGTTGCCAACTCTTGAGAATCACGATTCCTATTGTAGTAGGTATATGTTCCGCACATGACTATGAGCCCATCTATGGACAATGAGATTAGTCTTGAGGCCGGTGGTATGTTTTCCAGAACATGGAGGGACATAAAGAAGCCGCACTTCCATGTGGTATCCCATGGGAACACACTTGCTATCTCTAACATGTGCATCTAAGAGGTTGTTTTATCACAAAACTTATATCTCTAACGTGTAATTATTATCCTAAATACAAATCATACATTGATTTCAAAACATATTCATTTAACCCTGAATACATATAAAAACCTTGACGATCAAAAAAATTAATCAATCATCGTGCAAAAATATGAGTGAAGATCCTTGAAGAGATTAAGAGATACAAACATTACTTAAAAGAATAGAGAGGGAAAAAACATGAATGTCACTTGTTATAACAAAACTCTTTTATGTTCTTTGATATCAATATTTATCCATCTTTAATATCAAAGTCTTCAAGTCTATAAATGAACTTTTGTCCTCTATTTTACATATTATTATTATCTTTCTTTTAAACTGCTCCTTGAACTTTGCAGAAAAGTAATGAACTTTTAGCTTCTTGTTGAAAATTTCTTGAAGTGCTATATGATTGTCATTGGGCAAAAAATATATTCAATTCAAACTCTTGTTCTCCCTTCATTCTACATGCTGAATCATGACATGCTATGAAAGATCTATAGTTGAATGGATATCTATCAATATGTTCATCTATCTATATTTTAAATGGAATGACTAAAAATAAATTGACTTTGATTAATGGAGTAGATTAAGATCAATAAGTTTACCTTATTAGTGATCATGATGGTCTACATGGTTTTCTATTCTTGATATTCTTTATGTTAGAACAAGTAAGATCAACTTTGTAGCTCTTTTGTGAGGATCTAGTTCACATTCCATAACTGCTATGTTGATGGAAATAGAATTTTGTAAGCAAAATAGAATTTTATAGTTCAATGTAGTAGAATGTATAATTATGATAAAGATGGATGGGTGCTATGTTATCCAATCTAATAGGAAGGGAAGTATTGTTGGTATAACTATAGGAGATATGATCAATATAGTTGGAGATGGGATTGAAAAGTAGATCATAACGCTCAAAATAAAAAAATAGACTATGATGTTCCAGTCTCTAATCACAAAAATTCTCTCCTATAGTTACACCAACAAAATTTCCTTCCTTTGTGACTCTGACTCTATAGAACATAGCATCCATTCTTCTTATTCATAATTATACAACTTTATTGTATTGAACCACAAACATCCATTTTCACTACAAAAAATATACATTGATTCAATCAGCACAAAAACTACAAAATACAATTTACCTCTTCATAAAGAAGTTCTATAGTGTTTTTTCCTCTAGTATAAAAAAAAATAAAAAAGATACACAACCATTTGATTGTGGAAGGTTTAGTTTAAGTCATTCCATTTGAAAGATAGATTTATAGATAGTTTATATCAATATTTATTCAATGATAGAATGTTCATAACAACGAATGATGAAGATTAAAAAATTAAGCATTATATACAAATGTATATATATGTAAGTGTGCATTTATGTGTGTATTTATGTGTTCATATGTTGAGTGTATATATGTATGTGTGCATTTATTTAGTGTACCTGTGTTTGTGTGTGTTTACACATGCATGTGTGTATCTTTATGCTTATTTAATGTGCAAATGTGTGTGTGCATGCATGAATGTTTATGCATGTGTGAGTATGTTTATGTATTGTGCACACACACACACACACACACACACACACATATATATATATATATATATATATATATATATATATATATATATATATATATATATATATATATATATATATATATATATATATATATATATATATATATATATATATTATATATATATATATATATATATATATATATAGCTACTGTGTTGAAGGGGAAACTCACGTCCTTCTAGTTAGGACTCTAATGGGGCTAACCGTAAGCTTGAAAAGCCATTGTTCATAATTACTTCCTAATCCTCCATCTTAGGGTGTGATTCAACCATCTCGTGCATTTAATTTCTTGAATCTAACACTCTCTCCTCCTTCTAGAGATCATGGTATGCAGTGATAATCTTATGAACTCCCTAGATGCCATTAACTTGAGTCCTTACTCTCACACACGTGCTTGAATCTTTCTTGATCGCAATCTTGGCCTTTTGAACACTTTTTTTTTAGCCTTGGTGACTTGAATCTCATACATAGCCCTTTTTTATGTACCTTTTCAAATAATAAAAGCCCATGGACCTTTTCTAGAGGTTCTTGAGTGCCCATAATCTTTGTGGAATCCATCCACCTTGGCCGAGCCTACTTCCTAGGCTCTAACTCGAATTGTTGTATCCAAAATAAATTCTAAACATGACCTTCAAGGTAGGAGTCAAATGGGCTAACCACATGCCCCAAAATCCATGGTTGAGGATCACTTCTTAATCAACCCCCTAAGCATGTGGGTCAACCATTTTTAACTCTCATTTCTTGAATCTAAAACTCTCTCTCTCTCTCTCTCTCTCTCTCTCTCTCTCTCTCTCTCTCTCTCTCTCTCTCTCTCTCTCTCTCTCTCTCTCTCTCTATAAATATATATATATATGTGTGTGTGTGTGTGTGTGTGTGTGTGTGTATGTATAAATGTTTAAATGTATGTATAAAATATATGTATATATGTATGTATGTATTCTGAGGAGATGATGTGTTGGTTCTAGAGATGAGGTGGTGCTGCAAGAAACCTTCTCTACACTTGCCAATTTAGCTTTAGGGATGCCTAGTATACTTCATTGGCTTCACAATGGTGCACATAAAACCTCAAGTCCTTTGAAGCATCACTTTCAATTTGTTGCATCAAAACAAATAACTTCTATGTGCAAGAAATGAGAAGAACCTTCTATTTTAGGAAGAGAAGGTGCATATAGCTAACTAAAACAAGTTATTGCATGAATTTATCTGCATCAATATATGGGTTTAGGCAAACACATATACCATCCATCTCTTTTGCATGTGTATCACCTCTATTAAACACTTATAGAGTTTGTATCTACCTCTCTTGTTTCTCTCTCTCCCTTCTTGTCCTACTTTTAATATGTGTCAATGATCCATAATAGAAGATTTGTCTATGTCATCTTAGAATGTGGAACAAAAATATAGAGTAGATTAACTAGGTGCATGGGAAAGGATTATAATTTTTACATGTGTGCATTAAGAGAATTGACATTCTCGAGACTTGTTCCTTCATATGGGGGCATCTCATCCAATTCATGCACCTTATGTACACAAAGAACAATAAGTCCCATATCCAATCATATCTTTCCATGTGGCAAACAAATATAATCACAACACATTCAAAGGAAGCTCTTATGTGAGCAAAGGATAATGGTAAAATCTTTATATTTTTCATGTGCTTTTTCCTTATGAATCCTTCTCTAGGTTCATTCTCTATCATTAGGAAGCATTTCATGGGCCTTGTAAGGATACCTAATTTTAAGGGATTAAAATGCATAAGCTATTGGTTTAAGGGGCATACAAAACCACTAGTGGTATTGTCAAATAAAATAGTATTTGAACGCTTTTTTATTTTGAGTTATCAAATGGGAGTTTTTAAATCCTTTGGATGCATCAATTTAATGGCTAAGATTAATTTGGATGCCTCTCTAGAAAGAATGTAGGAAATTCATGTGAGTTTGGATTTTTTTGCTTTGGATTTTTTGGCACCCTCTACTCAATTTTAGACCATTGGATGGATCTTAAATCTAACATGAGTCTGCACTTGGGGTTGATCTTCTTTTGAGAAGCATTGAGCCACCCGATGTGGAGCTCATCCAATGGAGGAAAAAGACGCCCATCCACTATGCTCATTCAAACTCAGCTCTTAGATGAACAATCAATCAGATGGCTACAAATGAAAATGCCTTTGGTTTTTGTGAAAGAACATCCACCATCTCATTTCATCTCTAATTGAATAGCCCTTATCAAAAGGTTCATTTTTCTAGATAGAATGTGAACCATTCACTCTCATCCTAATCCAAGGGCCCAAATGCATGGATGCCTTGAAGTTTGCCACTTATCCTCATCACTTGGATCTTTGAGCCAATGCAAAGGTTTAAATTCATTTTTAAGGCTTTCAAAACCATTTGAGTAACCAAAACCACTTCTTCTACATGGTCATGTTCTCTTTGACCAAACAAAAACAAGGAAACCATATGCCTAGCCTTTGTGATTAAGGGACTAGACTGTGGCCACCACCCTCTTCTCATTGGTTCATCCCTAATCACTTCTTAAATTAAAGGCCCATGAAGGCTTCATTTTTTTCCTAATATTGCTAGCTGATCATAAAGATTCATCATTGGCTATTGATTCCTATTTTGGTTTTGTGGCCAATGCAAACGCACATTGCAACGATAGGAAATTTGAGCATCCATCATGTCATTTTCAATGCTTATAAATGGGAGAGAAATACATTTCCTAGAAAGCCACTTTACTTCATATGTATAATGTATCAATGGTCAAGGAAAGAAGGTAAAAGCTTCATAGCCATAAAACATAGATAAAACTTGAGGTTTGTTGGAAAAAGAGGATAGCTATGTTTTGAATGTCCTTCCAATGATATAAGCTCCTTGAATCTTAAAACAACATCTAATATATCTTTGGACTTCAAACTACCTGCTCATCATGTTGTATGAGGTTCAAACACCACATTTCAAAGTGCATCCCATCGATATTGAGTTAAAAATACTATTACTATTAGTGTCCATGTGAAAGGCCAAATGGTTGACAGATGCTTTTGTATATGTTCTTTAATAGAACATATACCTAGCACTTTGTGGCTTGTATTGACTTCCTCCAAGGCTTCCACTAAGGTGGCAACTAAGACATAAGACCTTGGCATAACTTGTCATCCGATTAACCAAAGTCAGTGTTGGCACCATTGGATACGTTCGATGAAGGACTTCAATGATCAAGCAAGACAAAGTACTATTTCTTTATGGGAGGTTATCCATTCCAGTGTTCTCACCTAGGACTTCTTAAGGGTAGGTATTGTAAGAGTTAAGATACTTTTTGAGTCTTCAAAATTAGGCTATTTGCATCAATTTTCTGAGAGTTTCTTTGCATGTGAAATTGTGGAAAATTAGAAGCTTATTTTATAGTTTTGGGATAGCTTTGACTACACAGGTGGAAAGATCGGTCCAAAGATCAACCTTGGCTTAAGAGGCACTTGAGATTGTGTCTCCTTGGTAGTATACATTCAGCTTTATTGCTGAATTTTTACCACTTGAATCTTCACAAGTTTATACACATTTTTTAAGCCAAAAGAACAAATTTGAAAAAAAACTTGTAGCTGTTCTTTTCTATTGTTTGGGCTACAAAATTCAGCATTTCATTGCCATTTTATTGCATATATTGATCACATACACACTATATATGCTTCTATGGATACTACTTATGTACGCCCATGTGGTCATTGATATAGTGGTTATGTTTTTTCATAAAGCCTTTGTCATTGATAAAAAGGGTCATGGTGAGGTTTTCTTAATTGGGAGATACCCAGATGTCAAGGTCACTTTAGTGATATAGGTGGAAGACTTACCGAGCCTCACCATAGGAGATGTATGCTAGTTGTGCATTGGTGCTTGATAAGCCTAGTTTGCTTCTTTTAATTAAGTGGTTATATGTAGTAGATTTAGTGATTTTGGATTTTCAACAATAAAATGATTGGCTTTACTCCTTGAGACACTTATTGGTATGAGCACATATATTCTCACATAATCTCTTTGGTTGGTCAGTGCTATTCATTGATCCCTTTTTTTTTGGGGAAGGCTCTACCAAAAGTTTCCTAGAATCAGACACTTGGTCACCTTTTTTTATCCTTAGTAGTGTTTTTTACTCTTTTAGCTCCATTTTCATTCTAGCCAATTCTTTATCATCATGACATCAGATATCTCAAGCATATCTAGTGGATAAAGGTCTAGTGGTAGTGTTCCCAAGAGGATTTATAACTTGTAGGTCAAAAATCATTTTGAGACCCATCAATATGATGGCACAAACTTTGCTTTACAAAAGAATAAAATTAAAGATGTGTTGATTCAGAGGAGGTAGTGGAAGCCAGTAAATGTAATATCAAAGAAGCCTTTAGCTATGGATGATTGTGATTGGGATGCATTGGATGAAATGGCTAGGTTTACCATTCGATTGCACTTGGAAGATATTTTTTACTTTATAGTATTTGACTATGAAGGTGTAGAGGAGATTTGGAAGCAGGTATGCAACACCTATGAGAAAGAAACAACAGAAAATAAATTGTATCTAATGAGAAAGTTATATGAACTTTGCATGAAGGACACAAATAGTTTTTGCTCATCTAAATGTGTTTGATGCTATATTTTCTCATTTACAAACTCAAAAAATGGATATGGATAATGAAATGAAAGCAGTCTTGTTACTATGCACCTTGCCATCATCATGGGATATGTTTTTCATAACTATTAGCAATAGTGCACTTGGTGGCAAAATGGTTTACGATGACATATGCATAAAATGAGTGAAGAGATTCATAGAAACTCTTATGGTTAGCACTCATAGTGGAGATGCATATAGTGTTCGTTATTCTTACCAACATGGTAGGAGAAATAACAAGGAAAAGAATGGTCAATGGAATAAGAGTAGAAGTATGTCAAGAAGCATGAATATCTAGTTCTATTATTGTCATAAGAAAGGACATATGAAGAGATATTGTTATGCATTAAAGAATGCTAAAGGTAAAGGACAACATGTTGATGGGCATGTTGAATAGTTACCTACACCATCTATTTTGATTATGAAGATAGAAGAAATTAATGCTATTTATAATGATTTTGATGTGTTTAATGCTTGAAAATACTATTCCTAGTGAGGCTCTTATGGTTTCTCTTTCCCATACATGGCTGCTAGATTTTGGTGCTTCTTTCCATGTGATACTACATAGAGAATGATTCTCTACTTATGAAGCAAAGTCTCTTTGTACCATGAGACTTGGTCATTCTTACGAGTATGATGTTGTTGGGTGTGAAGATGTGGTTGTGTAGTTCTCAAAACTTATTATGCATGATGTATGTCATGTACCTCAATTATCACACAATTTGATGTTAGTTTTTCAACTTGATGACCTTAGATACAAAGTGGTTTTCCATGCTCAATCCTTTCACATACCAAAGGGAAATATGGTTATTGCAAAAGGAAGCAAATTCGGCTCACCTTATTCTTCATTTGTATCATAGAAAGAACACTTGTTTGCTATCACTAGACAGCCTATGGCTTGTAGATGGCATGACGATCTAGGCCTTATAGATTGTAGTGGAAAGGAAAATATTTCTCATTCTAGCTACTTATTTGTGTTATCTTTCTCTTATTTTTCATTTTGTGAGTATTGTCAATATGGAAAACAAACTAGGAATGTGCATAAAATGCACATTGAATCTTCTGTTTAGCCTTTAGAACTTGTTCATATAGATGTGTATGATCCTATGCCCACAAGGTTATTATGTGATTCTCTTTACCTTGTCACTTTGGTGTAGGATGCTACTAGAAACTCTATGTATATCCTATCAATTCAAAGGAATAGTATTCCTACTTTTAAAAAAATGGATTGCATTAGTTGAGACTGAAAAAGGAACTAAGCTCAAGGATTTACATTCACATAATGGAGGCTAGTAGTATACGTCACATGAATTCATCCTTTTCTATTAGCCTAGAGGAATTCGTAGAGGATTTACATCTCCTTATACCTCAATACAGAATGGCATAGCTGAGAGGATGAGTAGAGCTATTTAGGATAGAGTAGTTTCTATGTTGCATCATGCAAACCTTTCACAAGGCTTTTGGACAGAAGGAGTGATGACTCTAGCTCATGTGATTAACATCTCACCTAGTTTTTCCAAATATTTGAAAGTGACACAAAAGTTATGGATAGGGTGACCACAATACAATTATCATCTTTGACGGGTGTGAAGTGTATGTTCATATACCCAAGAATCTTAGACAAAATCTGGACTATAAGTCAAAGAAATGCATTTTTCTTGGATATGGTAAAGGTGGTAAATTTGGATATCGTTTATGTGATTTTGAAATACCATCATTGACCAAAAGTAGTGATGCCGTTTTTAATGATTCTAAGATGCATAAACAACATGTTAAGGAGGTTGAAGTGAGAAGAGTTATGGTTGAGGATATTACTCCTCCAGTTAGCATGCATAAGATGGCTACACATAGGGAGGTTCAAGAGAATGCCCAATGAGATCAATCTCCAAATATTCTTGTTCGACAACTAGTAAGATGTTCTACATGTGTCTCACATCCACCTAATAGTGTCGGACATTGTTCCATAGGGATCATTCCATGTGTGTGTGGGACAAGTGCCAGCCATAGACAAGGTCCCTAGGGGGGGGGTATCCTATGGTACTCAGTAGTAATGGGGATGAGTGTTGCATGATGGCACTACAAGAGGATATAAAAGGATGGTAGGATAGTTGCACACACACCATTCACAAGTATTATTCTTAGCTTTGTAGAAGCTCTGGTTCACAAGTAATTTCCCTCATTGATCATTGTGGACAAAGATCTTTAGAAGGGGGAGATAGAGTCAGACATTGGTGCATAAGGATCATTCCATGTGTGTGGAGGAAAAGGGCCAGCCATAGCCAAGGTCCTAAGCTCGGTGGATATCCTAAGGTATTCAATAGTAATGGGGATGAGTGTTGTATGATGGCCACATGGCAGCACTAGACCATTCTAGATCATTGCTATTTTTAGAATACAAGAGGAAAGGATGGGAGGAGAGTTGCACACACATCATTCAAAATTTTTATTCTTAGCTTTGCTTACAAATAGGTATGTTCCAGGTTTGTATTTTTTCATGCTGGTAGATGCTAGTGAGCCTTCTTGCTAGAAAGAAGCTATGCATACAAAGTATCATGTCAAGTGGGTGAATGCTATGAAAAGTGAATTGGATTCCATACATATGAATGGTACTTGGGATTTGGTACCTTTGCCAAAGGGCAAGAAACATTTACCGTGTAAATCGGTGCATAAGTTGAACTTCACATCGGATAGTGCTTCTCCAAAGTATAAAGTGTGACTGGTCGCAAAGGGTTTTAAGCAAAAACATGATGTTTATGTTTATTTCAAGGAAATCTTCTCTCCAATGGTCAATATGACTATAGTAAGCATATTGCTTGGATTTTTTGCAATGGAGGAACTAGGGATGGTCCAAATGGATGTGATAATTGATGTCGTGCATTGTAATAAAGTAAGTCTATGATCCAAGGGTCTGGCTGGTTCAGACAGATCTGAAATCGAACACCGTTTGGTCATCCGAGTGTATGACCAAAGATCTCGAGTTTAGACTACTAGGAGGTCTTGTGCTCTTGTGAACAAGTGATCAACTTAACTTAGTGGTTAACTCTCAAGGATGTGAAGGAGGAGGTCTTGGGTTCAACGTCATGGGAGACATGGGAAGATATTTTGCCCAAAGAGATCTAGAGCCTTTTAGAAGCATCCACTTGAGTTAACTTGAGTTGACTGAGACACTTGCCGCACATGCAGTTACATGGCTGACACATGGCTGGCTAGTATCCACCTGCCCAAGAAGGAAGTCCCCTGGAGAGAGCTATATATAGAGGCATTTGGTTGGGAGGAGAGTCATCTCTTTAGCACGTGGTGGTCGTTATAGTCATTCTCTTGCATTGGTATCAGAGCTAGACAAGCTTTCATGGAGACCTTGTGAGGGATTATCACCTTCTTCTTAAGCTTCCATGGAGACCTCTACATGATCTTCATCACCCTCATTAGTCATTGATTCTCTTAGAGAATTATTGCGCTTCTTATTTCTCCTTAATTGTGTGTAACCGAGAGACATGCTCACAGCATGGTTTGATGATTTATTCGTGTGGCCCACGGCTTCTCTTTGGCGAATCATTCTTGAGGCTCCGAGTCTTAAGGTGCAAAAGATTTGAAAGGATTCCTTGCAGGCGCCAGGATTTGAACCCACTTCAGCGATTTGACAAGCGAAGTAGATTTCTTATAATTTAATAACTCTTAAATTTTTTCGGCTATGCGTTCGGGTCTTATGACCTCCCGTCTGCAATCGAACACGCGTGAAATCTTTGCAAAGCCATAGATTATGGGCTTGAACTCAGCTGGAGTGTGTGCGCCATTTATTGTTGTAACCAGTACAACGCTTGCTCGCTGCCAAATACATTTTGTAGATCATTTAACCAGATTTTAAAGCCTCCCAAATGCATTGGCGTGATCAGATGTGTTAAACTTGTTAATTATGCACATGCTAAATGCTTTATCGTGTAATAACATAGGTGTGATTCGTCAATTGCGGCGCTAAAAAATTTGAGCTCACCAATCAATTACTTATATGCCTCTGTAATAATATGCTGCCACTGTAGAACTTCATAGAACACAAGCAAAATGAAGGAGGAATCCTTCAGGCGGCGGGACTTGGGGATCTAACCCACCAGATCATCTTTCAGAGCCTGTTTGCCTATCCAAGAGCGTGTTATGCCACTGCTATAAGATCTACAGTACAAAAGAACTCTAAAAACTGTCAGACGGCAGGATTCGGGAATCTTTTATGGAGCTGAGAAATATCAAAGCAATTAAAAGAGGGTGCAGCACCAGGACTTCCCGGGAGGTCACCCATCTCAGTACTGTTCTGGCCCAGGCACGCTTAACTGCGGAGTTCTGATGGGATCCGGTGTATTGGTACTGGTATAACCGCACCATATTTGAGAGGCCGCATGCTCAAATCCCATCTTGATCTGACAAAGAAGAAAATTGTATGCTATGGGATTCGAACTGTCGATCTCGAGACTATGCATTGCAAAAGTTTTTCTCTATCTAGCGCAGCAAAGCACTATCTTGTTCTGCTCAGTTTTTACTTACGTTTCATATATGGAGCTATGGAGTTTCTCCACAATCAAAAGGGAACATCGTGTAAACCCATGCAGGAATGGAACCCGATACCAGCTGCTTCAGTGAAACGTGCTGCATGTACGAAACACTATTCATTTCATTCAGAATTTTGGAATGATAACAACAAAACAAGAATCAAATGCGGGCGGCGGGAACTTCTCACCACGGAGAAAGAAGACGGATATCTTCTCCAATTGGGCCATAACCTTGGACTGCTAGTGTCTTGATTGTATTATTATACATGTCCAAATACCCCTTAACGAAAATGGATCCGAAGACGGTCTGCAAGCAAATCAATGTGTTAGCCAATTCTCTAACAACACACATTGATGTCTATCGAACGTGGTAGCATAAATCAAAGAGTTGATTTTGCTTCTTCGAATCCGTTTGATGCTCAAGATTTGCAAAGTTTAGCCCACGATTTTGATTGGTGTGTGCAAAGGATAAAAGAATCTATCCACTAAGCTAGTCGATTTTGCATCCTCTCATTCTCAAGAAGGACAAGGGATCTATAGAAGACAAAAGGAAGCAAAAACCTTCAAAGAGGAGAATTGCTCTTCTAAAGGATCAAGGGAAGGACATAAATTAATTGGGAGATAAGTATTTTTCCAAGTTAATGATTGTTTTCAATATTTGTTTTTTTTTTTTGCTCTCTCTTTTCATGTAGGATGCATTTTTATCATTGAAGTATGACAGTAAACTTCATTCTTGATAATCTTGATGCAAATTATTGAAACCTACATGAAAGAGAATAAAGATATCAAAACACTCATTAAAAAGCAAGCATAGGGATGCATCTACGAAAGATTGTTGGTGCATCTCTCCTTTCAAAAGAATGTTTTCAGGCACCATACACATTTTCTTCTTGCTTGCAAAAGAAATAGGATGCACTCAAGTCTGTGCACATGTATATTTATAACTTTTTATAATATAGAAGATAGATTGTTTGTGCATAGATGATTGGATGCACACATGTCAAGCTCAAGAACTGCTTGCTTTAAATTTGGTGCATGAAAGGAGAATTCTAACAGGTGCATGCACTCACATGCATTTGCATACAAGAAACAGGCATTCACATATGCATGATTGTTTAGAAGTTGAATACTTTCAAGTTCAAAGGATAGTTGCTATGTTCCAAATTATTTTTTAAAAAAAATCATGGAACTTTTTAAAGTTTGTTCTTTGATTTCATCTTGATGAGTGATGAACCTCAAAAAGATGAATAAACTTTAATATTACTTGAACTTTAGTATTCAATAATTGGATGCTAAATTCCATGATTGCATCTCTAGTCAAGATGCAAAGTTTTCAAAGAATATGGAAACTTTACTTAGCACTTTTTTGAGGATAAGAAAAGTATGCTTGGTTTTGTTTAAGCTAATTAAAGCTTAAAGAAGAAACCCAAGTAGTCTTTAGGAATCAAGATATTTGCCTAAAAAATATATCAAAGTAATCTTTAGGAATTAAATTACTTCCTAAAGATAAGCCAACAAAGAAAATAGTTTGGTTAACTATTTTCTTGGTTAAAAGGGAACATCTTTTGGACAAGTAATAAAGCCTTAAGTCTTGTTCTTGTTCAATAGTCAAGATTTCTTTTATATATAGATGATTCCAATAACACTAAGGATTCCAAGATGAATCATTGGACTGGAAATCAAAAGATTCCAAGATGAATCATTGACTTAGTATTACTTGATTCCTTGGCAGGAATCTAAAGTTCTTGAAAGATAAAATCTCCCTAGATGTGAGATTAGAATATTTCAAGAAAAGTTTATTAGAAGTAGTTCCAAGTAATTCCCAAAACCACAAGTACTCGTACTCAAGTCCAAATAGTGATATAACTTAAAGGTATATCAAAGAATCTTAGTTTTGGAATCTAAGAAGCATCAGTATATGCTTGGACTGAAGTCTAGGAAAAGATCTCTAAAAACCATACAGGTAAGCAAAGAATCTTTAGATAGTTCAGGAGATCTTAAAGATAAAGACTAAGTCTTTATTCTAATAGCAAGATCAACCAGACTTGATCAAGCTTGGCCATGATTGTCCAAGAACGTGCGATTGGAACTACTCTGTAGATTGCCAAAGGATTGGCAATAAAAAATTCCTTTTGGGATATATTCACTCAAGTTCCATTTATCCAATGGAAAAATGTGAAAAGAGTAAGTTGTTCCAAGTCTGAAAAAAGTGAAGAAATTCCAAGAATGTAGTCCGCAACCATGAAGATGGCACTTAAGTCTCTACAAGGTAAAATATAAAGTTTACCTATCCTTAAAGGGATTTTGGTACAAATCCAGAAAGCATGAGTGGATGCTTAGACTTAAGCAATAAAGAGATTCCTATAAAGTCCTGGCCAAGATGGTACCTAAAGCTTCAGTAGAGAAAGGAATCTAAAGACAAGAAGTCAAAATCTCTTGTCACTACAAATTGGTCAAGGATAAATATCACCCACATTAATGTGAATATAAAATAGGGTGGTATGGGACACCAGATTTTATACTCATATTGATGTAGGAAAGATGGTATGGGACATCGGACCATGGGATGATAATTGTCTTTTAAACCTAGAATAAACCTTAAACTTAGACTTGATCTTCAACGAAATTAAAACTTCCAAGCATAAGTTTTAATTCAAGGAGGATAAAAATACGACCTCAAGATACTTCAAGATCAAGTTTTTAAGAAGATATGAAGTAAGTAGCTTCCAAGTTCTTCTTGAAACACTTCAAGCTAAAGTGTTGATGACTCAGAAATTTTTGATAAATTTCTAAAAGAGTCAAAGTCTTACTTTAAACTGAACCTTTCAACTAAGGAATAGACTGATTAAGTCAAGCCATAAGTTCCTAGTGTAACTTGGTAAATTCAATCCTTTGACTCAAAGAAATGCACAAGAATTGCATTCCTAATAAGGAGTCATAAAGATTGAATATGGGCATGAACTTAGTCTCAAGTGAAGCATTATTTGAGAAAAAACTCATCAGTAGAATGTTAATTGGTCGACACACTGATGTTGGATACCATACTAGTATCTTATGGTTGGATGATGTTTAGATTTAATCTATGAATCTTTTTGAGAATGAAGTTTATTTCTCTTGAAGATAGGAAAAATGCTTCAATACCTTGCTGAAACAGATCATTAAGAAGTTAAAGTCTTGAGCTAAAGTCTTGGGTCATCAAGTACTTGACTCTTAGCAAGTTTATATCTTAAGAAGTTTGAATTAGTTATACCTATTTTTAGTTATTTCCTTTCGCTTTCCAAATCTTTTGGAATTGACTCAAATATGGTATCTGATTCCCTTTGCAAAAGTCCAGGGTTAGCTGATTGGAACTAGATAACTAAATTAAACATCTTAGATAGATGTTCTGTATAAGAACTTATTCAATCTTCAAAAGATAATAAGTCTAAGTGGACTTATTTATTTGAGTTTGCTTCAAGTTATAGCATAAATGATTTTCTAGATTCTAGTATACTCTAGAATAGAGAAGTTAGGAATTACTCATCAGCTTGAAAATTCCCAAGAACTTTTGACTAAAGTCTTTGAGAAAAATTCCTCGACTGGATAATTTTTCATTTTTGAATTTGACTTGGTCAAGATATAGTAAGGCTGATCCAAAGTAAATGGAAAAACTTTCTCCTACAGTTTACATAGGATTTTCAAGCCTATTAGGACCGAGTAGTCCTCAAGCCAGGTGAAGAAATCAAGTAACTGTTGGTTGGGAGTTAACCATTATTAAAACATCCAAGTCAGATGTTTCGATCAACCAAACTTCAAGTTTTCCAAATCAAATTCAAGTGAATCAAGAGTTCTCAAAGTCTTGATTGGGATATAAATCCCATCCTAGTTACTAAAGTCCATGCACGAGTCATGCCCAGAAATTGACTAGTAATTTGAATCCACCCAGTTCACATGTTTGTGCCTAGATCGCACATCAAGAAACTATGAATTGGCCAAGAATGTTTTTAGATCCACCCTTATTATTTCACTACTTTGAACTTTGATCGGTTTATCAAAGTGCAAAGCGAGATGGTGTTTTGAATCATTTGGGCAGGGATGCCACCATAGAGATGAGACATATTCTTCCAGTTGTTGAACATGGCCATGTTCTTCCAGTTTTAGAACATGAGGCTCGGGGGTTGCCTATAGTAGATATATAGCTCTATTTTCAAGGACGAAAATATTTTCGAAGGGGGGAAGAATGTAATAAAGTAAGTCTATGATCCAAGGGTCTGGCCGGTTCAGACAGATCTGAAATTGGACACTGTTTGGTCATCCGAGTGTATGACCAAAGATCTCGAGTTTAGACTTACTAGGAGGTCTTGTGCTTCTGAACAAGTGATCAACTTAGCTTAGTGGTTAACTCTCAAGGATGTGAAGGAGGAGGTCTTGGGTTCAATCCCCATGGGAGACATGGGAAGATATTTTGCCCAAAGAGATCTAGAGCCTTCTAGAAGCATCCACTTGAGTTGAGTCGAGTTTACTGAGACATTTGGAGCACATGCAGTTACATGGCCGACACATGGCTGGCTAGTATCCACCTGCCCAAGAAGGCAGTCCCCTGGAGAGAGCTATATAGAGCCATTTGTTTGGGAGGAGAGTCATCTCTTTAGCATGTGGTGGTCATTATAGTCATTCTCTTGCATGCATGAGGATCTTATAGATGAGATCTATATGGAACAACTAGATGGTTACATAGTTCTTGGAAAACAGAGTATGGTTTGTACACTAAAGAAGAGATTATATGGACTTAAATAGTCCCTTGGACAATGGTACCAAAATTTTGATGCTTTTATGAAGCCACAAGGCTATTCTTGAAGCAATGAGGATCATTGTCTCTACACTAAGAGATGCTCAAATGGTAGCTTGATATGCTTCATACTTTATGTTGATGATATGTTGATTGTTGGGAAGTCCCTTGATGACTTGTCATTGCTCAAGAAGAATTTGAGTGAAACATTTGACATGAAGGCTTTGGGGGATTTCAAACACATTCTTGGCATGTGCATTACTAGTGACAAGAGTAAAAAATGCATATATTTATCTCAAAATGAGTACATATCCAAAGTACTTCACATGATGAATATGTAGGGTTGAAAGGCATTGAGTACACCTTTACCTATATATATGAAGTCTAGCAAGGATGATTTCCCAAAATTAGATGAGGAAAAACCAAAATTCCTTATGAGTCTATGTTTTTAGTCTCATGTATGCTATGGTAGTTACGAGACCTGACATTGAATTTGTAGTGGGAGAGTTGTGAGAAAATATGTCTATCATAGCAAGAAGAATTGGGAAGTGGTCAAGATGATTTTGAGCTATCTGACTGGCACTAAGGACAAGTGTCTATGCCTTGATAAAGGAGAGGTACCCATTATTGGTTACACATATTGTGATTATGCTAGTTGTGTAGACAATCAAAAGCCTACATCAAGGTGCATTTTTTATTTTTTTGGATGTGCTATCTCTTGGAGATCTCATCTTCAAGAATCTATAATGGTTTCCACTACAAAAGAAGAGTATGTTGCACTAATGAGGTATGTAAGGAAGCATTGTGTATTCCTCATCTTGCTTGTCATATAGGTCTACCTTAGCATTTACTTGTTTGCTCAATCATATTTAGAGTGTCATTTTTTTGGATAAGAATCAAGTCTATCATACAGAGAGCAAGCATGAAGAGGTGAGTTATAACTTCATTAGAGATTGCTTAGCCATTGAGCACATTATTCTTGAGAAGGTTCATACTCAAGATAATATTGCAGATGCTTTGAGTAAAGCTCTACCTTAGGATAGCTCTTGACATTGTTGTCACTTGATGGGAGTTACTTGATTCATAATCTTGCACAATTGCTTGTATGCTATGTAACATGGCCATCATGTGGGAGGTATAGTTTGTATGCTTACACTCACGTATCCGTTATCATTAATTTTTCTCCCATACTTCACTTTGGTCATATTGGCCTTTAGTGGGACATTGCTATTTTAAGTGTCCATGTGACAAGCCAAATCACCATCGGACACTTTTGTATATGTTCTTTAATAAAACGTAGTGGCCTAATCAGCCATGGATTCGAAGTTCAATCACACTTTATATTTTGTCTATGCAAGGTACTCTACACATTATCCGAAGCTCGGTTTTGTATGATGAGGGTTTTTTCATGAACCTCTTGCATAGTGAAACCCATTACGATGTATCTCCATCATAGCATTTTAAATACCTAGGTAGATCTATCTATCTATCTATCTATCTACCTACCTACCTACCTTCCTACTTGTTTGCTTGCCTGCATGCCTACTTGCATGCCTGCTTGCCTACCTCCCTGCATGCCTCTCTCTCTCTCTGATGCTTGTCATTGGATAGAATGTCAATACAATTATTGAAATTTCACACACTTGATCCTCTCCAAAGATCTTCTCTTTTGACCATTCGATAAAGCACATTATCCAATGATCATGCTCACTTGAATTTGAAAGAACTTCATTTCCTTAGTTATACATTAACTATGGGTCATTTTCAAATACCACCTTCACATAGTTAAACCAATGAAAATTAGATAAATATAAGCACAAATTAATTATAATAAAAAAGTATAGGTTAGCAATAATGTGGAAAAGAAAATGGCCCTTGAAGACCTCAAAGTCTTCCTAATGCATGTGTATGCATGACTGATAAAGAATCGTGATGTCTTAACTAACAATGACCAATATACGTGTAGAACATGTATTTCCATAGAGAATTTTATGCATAGAAAATGTGGTGCAAAATGTTATGTGCAATGAAAAAAAAAATGAAGGAATGGGATGGAGAATAAGGAGTAAAATACATCATTATCACATAGACATGTATCGGAAGAAGGTACTCTAGGTTTGAAGTGAGTGCTTATCCACAAAAGTGTTCAAGGATTTTGGTTCTAATACATGAGATTGTGTTCAACGAATTTGTGGAGTGTTCAACAAAGATCTTCAAAATGAGTTAGAAAATAGTTAACACATGAGATTGTGTTCAACGAATTTGTGGAGTGTTCAACAAAGATCTTCAAAATGAGTTAGAAAATAGTTACTAGTGAACATTCGCATACCAATATTTAAAATAATTCTGACAATGGAGACGACTCATTGTATGTTAAAAACATGTTAGATATGATTAGTACTAGTGCTGAGAATTAGTAAACATAATTTTGTTAAAAGAGACAATGCATTAAGCCTCAAAATCATGCGAGGCATGCTTAGGAGGAGGATCAAAATGACACAAGTAAAGTTACTTTGGTAAACACATATACACCGTGGTGTCTGGCATAATCAAGCTTATGTGGGAACAATCCGAAGATTACATCAGTAACTTTGGAAACAATCCGAAGATTACGTAACACTCTTCGGAACTACTCGTTCTTCAATCATATATGCTATATTGATCAAAGTGTGTGCAAAAGAAAAAACAAGTCTCAAAGGAACATGCTTTCAATCTGTTTTAAATGAATAAAAATGTAACCCTATTTTCATATAAGGGACATGCGGCCGGTATGTAAATATTCGCATGAACAAGGACCAGCAATCTTTGGATTTTATACTGGATTCTTAGCAACATGGGCATGTGTGTATGGTTCCACCCTCTTGTCGCTAGCTGAATAGAAAGAACAGAAAAGAAAGACATAAAATAGAAGCACAACCGAATGCTGCATTTACTTATGCAAAAACGGGAACTTAAGTTTGTGTCTCTTGTTACGTACAGTCGAAGTCCTAGACCATGAAAGTATACAAGATAACATATTTTCTTACTATTGGAACAAGATTTGAATCAGCTTACTGATTTATTATACAAGAGTCAAGGACCCAAAAATAATGACGGTCAATTTTCTGTTTGTGCACTACCTATCCCATCCTTGAGGTGGGCAGCCCAGACCAACCTTGCTATGAAAACACTTAGAAGAATATGATACAAAAGTAATATGTGCTATCGGGCGTTAGAGAGTAAACCTTTAATGATCTTCTCATCCCCAAGGTAAAGCAGATCAATTTCTATCGCTTACCAACGATCCAAACTCTTGGAATACTAGAAAAGACACACTTTAAAACCATCAAAAAACAAGATATCATGCCTCTAGCCTAGAAAAAGGATCATGGACTTGCCTGGACTCTTCAAACAAGAGGATGTGATAGATAGAAGATTACAATTGAGCTCCTCCCAAACGTGACCGCTTGACAAGATCCAGTTAATTTGTGAGAATCGATCCTGTACTCGACACCAACAACGTTCATGATGCAAAGTCAATCTGTTGAATACAAGGTAGATATGGAACTTGATAGAAGGAAATGGGATGAAAACATTTCCGTTGCTTCCTTTTGGACGGGAACTAATCTGACATTTGAGCGATTGTAAATGAATGAATCTAAATACAAATTGGGCATCAATCAGTGTAAACGCCTACTTGATATTCTATCGAAATGCCAGTGAGATCTGTTGCTGAACAAACATTCCTGTATTCGGCAGAACCTACGTTCATAATCCTGATAGAAAGCTCGTGGCAGGTGAAAACATAGTAGATACTGCGCTTAATTAATGTAGGAAACGCGAAGAAAGATTATGGCCGATTACTTTTGCAGAAGAACTAATCTGACGTTTGGGCCACTATGTTAGGAACACACCATGAATCAACAAATTCATATACAGGAGAATTGATCGATCTAAATGCCCGCACAATGTTCAGTCAGGATTCCAGTCACGATCTTTTAGACACAGAAAAGTCTATAAGCTTCTTTTAAGATGACTAAGAGTCTCTGAATGTTTCTGCACTTCCACTCGAGCTTTCAGATTCATTTCGTTTTCATTTTGTAAGTAACGAACGTCATTCTTTATCTGGTGAGATTCCTTGTCCTTCTCTGCAAAGAACGTTTTCAACAAATGGGAGAGCTGTTTACTGAGGACCTCCTCTACAACGAGCTCCAGCTCCTTTTTATTTCCTGCGGACACAACCTAACGCCCATTTCTTTCTTCGGATTGCCGAGCTCTAGAATTCTGTGTGGCTCTAACTTCTCAATGCCTTCCTTTATTGTTCTACTGTATTTCTCTCCGCAGATTGCAAGAGCATCTTCTACTTTCCTTCGCAAATGCTCCTCTAACTTGGAAATCCAAGATTCGATTTCCTTTTGAAAATTACGGAAGTTTAAATAGCATTCTTCCATATTAGAATGCAATTTCTCCTCAATTGAATGATTACAACAATTAACATTTTTGCCTCCCGGTTGTTGTCTTACGTATCCTTTTAGATCTTCTAGATCGGAATACGTTTTCTTTTTCACCTCACTGAGCTGCGTTTCAATGTCTTTCAACCTCGTGTCACAAATATCAACTTGCTCTTGTTCATGGATAGATGAACTTTCTAGTGTCTTCTTCAGCTCGTCAAGCATCCTCTGAAAACTAACCATTTTTTTCAAGAGTTTAGGTACTTGTAAGCTGTCCTTTGAGCTGTCCGCAATTACAGAAGCATCTTTCTGATGAACCCCATTCTCCCTCACATCTGGATGTTCCACAATATGAGGTCCTGTCTGAGAGAAAGATCCATTGCTTTTATTGTCCGATCCTAACTCCCTTTAATCATCCAGATGATTTCTAATAGATGCGCTCCCATGAAAAACTGATGCTCGCTGCACTACAACAGATCGATGGTATACCGAGGTTTTTACCGAGGAAAATGAACGCGGCTTTATTTGCCACGACGCCGGTGTAAAGGTCGGTTTCCGCGTCGGTACCAAAGAGTCGGTATAGGCGTCGGTCTATACATCGGTAAAAGCGTCGATATATGCGTCGGTATAAACGTCGGTATATACGTCGATAACCGGTTTCTGCTGCATCGCCTTCTGGGTGTACCGACGGTTATTCCGATGACACTACTGGGAGTACCGTCGCTTATACCGACGACCATACCTGCAAAAATTTTTTTGGGCAGAATGTTTTGTCTTTTGCTACAGCAACATTACCATGATGTTACTGAACAAAAGACAATACACTCTGCCTAAAAAAAACCGAGTACATGTGATGTGTACTCTAATGACAACCGAAATATGATTTCATGAAACAGAGTATTATTGTACACAAAAGAGATCGATAATCAGAATGAACAATGAACCATGTACAAAAGAAGTTATATATTTCAATAATGAAGCATGTACAAGAGTGTGGAAAACCACTATCATATATGACGCTTTTACAAAATGTGGCAAAGCAATGTATTCCCATATGGAAATCAAATACAAAATATTGGTCTTCCACTGCCATACACATGCAAAGAACGTTCCATATCAACAGTCCTGCAACAAAGAACAATAATGGAATGAGATGACTTCACATGAAAATTACAAACAAGTAAAAACCAAGTTTATAAATTAATTACCTCATCACAAACACTCCCATGAAACTACCGCACCGCGTCCCTCCAAGTCCTGCAATAGTGCAGTCAACCCATGACTATATCCATAAGACTCCTCCGATCGTGTTGGAGGACGACCCATTGCCAGCTCCTGAAACAAATATAAAAAGATTAGAGAAATATATATGAGAAATTTAACACAAATAAATTCTATAAATGAAATGGTACTTACAAACTCATGACGCATCGTGTCATATCCGCCGTTGCCCAAATGTGACGGTCCAATCGTGTCTAGACGTGTGGCTGCGGCATTTCGCTGCTAGCGATATCGATCAGGAGTCTGCTGCTGCTCATCACGAATCATGTCCCACTCCTCAGCATCTAACCACACAGGCTTTGGTAAGCATTCTCTGAATGCATCACGAGCCTCGGATCGTCGATGCGACATGACCTCACATGCGGTATGCAGAATCCACTCTGAACTGACAATCGACTGACCATCGGCTGGTCGGAACTCCTGGTAAATCGTCTGTGTGATGTAATTCTTCCGATCTTTATCCTATTCACTCCATTTCCGCATGATGGAGTGTCCAAACTGGATGGAGCAAAGCTGTCGTATGCGTGCACGCATTGCTTTGCCAGCCGCATCCATCACCGGAGCTCCATCTCGGTATAGACTGTCTCCCATCGTGCTCTATAATAAAAGAGCTCAAACAGTTAGCATGCGATAAGAAAAATAATATAGGGAATAAACCAAAAAAAAACCAAAAATTAGTACGTACAAGTCTTTTATTCAAAAGTCCTCTATTCTAGCATCCTCTTGAAGATCCGATGCACCAAGAATCTCTATCTCTAAATTGATGGCTTCTAAATCGCTTGCTATGATGGTTTCCTCCCGATCATCGTCTATTGCTTCGTCTTCTCAAACAATGACCTCTTCTTCAATGACCTCTTCTTCTGGAACAATGATCTCTTCCTCCTCAACTATCGAATAATCTCTGAGTCCACTAGAGATGGACTTTCTTCTACATCTGCATTTTCAAAAATTTATCTACTACGTGGAGTGACTTGTAAAACAAATAGCCACTCTGGGTCTTTTGAATCTGGTATAAAAACAACTTGCTCACAGTGTTCGGGAAGTACAAATGTATCCCTTTCATCTGTCCATAATCTTGTGGAGTCTACTTGAAGCAAACCGCTCTTATCTCGTCTCACTATTGCGTTTCTTCCAGAGGTGACTACTTTGAACCATTTCACGTCAAAAACAAAGTAATCAAACTTTCTGAAAGATAGTTTCAAGATGTCTTGAATCACACCACAATAATCTAACTCGCCTTCTAGAGCATTATCATCTCTTGCACTCGCTCTACTTTTTTGCAAAAAATTCACCATCACTCCACTATCAAAAGTAGACCGGTTTTGATCGATTCGTGCGATTCGAAAGTGTCGTCCATGAGACCATAGTGCACCGTATTTGATATACTCCTAATCACATCCTTTTGCGAGTTCTTCTTCTTCAGAGATATCTTCACCCGCTGCCTTTGCTTGTGAAACCGCTGCATCTAGCCATCTGCTCATTGGAAAAGGTAGGAGAGGTCGAAGATTTTCTGGAAGAGGCAAAAATCGAGTGGAACGATTTCTTCGAAATTGAGCTCTTTCCTTTGCGTTAGTTTCCTTGGCAAGTTCATACCTTTCTAACCACTTTTGCATAGGCTCAGAGTTAACTATGCAAAACTTCATTGCCTTCTCTCTGAAAGCTGCATCCATTTTTCTTTGCAATCCTTTACCTTGTGGTTCATCGCCTACGAGACGAACATCTTCATCATCGCTCCATAAGCGAGGCATTTCGGGATCCGATATACGTAGAAACTCAGTAATGAATACAAGAGATTCTTGTACAAGCCATCCCTCTGCCATGCTACCCTCTGGACGTTCTCTCTGTCGAACAAACCCTTTTAATGTCTTCATAAAGCGCTCTAAGAAGAACATCCATCGAATATGGACAGTTCCTGCTATTGCACCTTCATTTACTACATGAATCAGTAAATGAAGTTGAATAGTGAGAATACTTGTTGGAAAGTATTTCTCTACCATACAAACAGCCTCGATAGCATTGAGTTTCGCACTCTCTATGCTATCTCTATTTATCTCTTTAGAAGATATCCACCGTACTAAAGAACTAATTTTATAAATGGTTTTTTGTACATCCTCTGAAAGACAATCTTTTAGGGCTACAGAGAGCACAAATTGTAAAAACTTGTGCCAATCATGAGACTTGAGTCCTGCAAGATCGTCGTTTCGTGTGAAAGCAATCTTTAGACATCTCATGCATCCAGTAGGTGTACGAAACTGTGAAATTGTTTTCTTCACTTGTTGCTCTTCCATCCTGCGAAGCACCCAAGGAGCTCTTGGTAACGATACTGTTCCGTTGGGCTTAGTAATTGCCCACAACTCTCGCATACGACCTCGCTCTTCTAGGTCATCCCTTTGTGCTTTGCTTTCTTTCTTTCCGATCAAAGTTTTCCAAAGCATCTCTCCCACATTCTTGAAAATATGCATCGGGTCTACCAAATGATTGATCATCAATTCACTCCAATAAGGGAGTTCATGAAAAATGAACAACCGTTTCATGCCAGCAATTGGATTTTCTGAATCCCACACTTGTTTCCAATCGCTAGCTTTCATTTGGTGTTGCGCTTGTCGACCAATTTGTCCTTCACGTAAAACATGCCCATCAGGCAAATATCTATGATATCCTTCATAGACAGTTTTACGTAGTGCTTTGGAATAGCGTGCTTCGAGTCGTGGTCCGCATAAAGGACAAGCATGATAACCCGAAATCGATAAACCTGAACATTCACCATTACCAGGCAAATCATGCATTGTCCACATAAGTATGCCTTGCACTCGCACGTCTCTTCTTCTTATAGGTTGAGACATGTCACGCACAGTGATCCCATCCAATAAAATGCGCAGTTCCTCTACAAGTGGTGCAAGATATACATCCATGTTTTTTACCTTATACTTACCTGGTACAATAAGAGCTAATATTAAATGACCTTTCTTTGTGGCCAACCATGGTGGGATATTATAATTGACCAAACATACAGGCCATGTGCTCCATGAAGAACTACATAATCCAAATGGATTCACTCCATCCATAGCTAGGCCTAGGCCCTAGACGTATGGACCGAGGCTCACTAGCAAACTCTGGCCACTTACTATCTATATGCTTCCAAGCATCAGAGTTAGCTGGCACTCGCATTACATTATCTGTAGACATGCTCTTTGTATGCCATGACATTAACTCAGCTATAGATTTGCATCTAAACATGTTCTTAATTTGTGGAATGATAGGAAAGTGGCGAAGAACCTTTGCGGGGATTGCTTCTCCTATAACGTCTTCTCTAAATCTATTTGCTCCACACTTTGGACATACGTGGAGATGCTCATACTCATTCTGAAAGAGAATGCAATCATTCGGACAAGCATGAATTTTCGTATAATCCATTCCAATGGTCTGTAAAAGTTTTTTCACATCTCCACGTGTTGGAGGCATGTCATTGCCCTCTTGCAAAATTTGATCTTTAAGAAGCCTACAATAAGCAATTAAAATGATATTAGTAAATGAAGTTATTGCGATACAACAATGAAAGCCAATTTGTTCTCCACTTACCTGAACAATTCAGTGACACTACTATCTGACCATCCATAAATGGATTGCAGATTGAGCATCGCGAGTGAAGCACGTAGTACAGATATCTTTGCTCCATTGTAAAGTGGTAAACGAGCTAATCTTCGCATGTTTTCATATTCTTCATCAACTTCTGATCGTGGAATTTCTGTTGTGTCCATGAAACTCTCGTCGACACCTTCTTCACCATCATGATCTTCGTCCATCTCATAAAATGCTTCAAGCATCTCTTCCATATGTTCATTCTGTGTAATATTATTAGTGCTTGCTTCTACGTCTAAGTGCTTTTTTTGCTCTCTTTTGTCCACGAGATGTTACCGGTGCAATGTCGTTTGGATCCATCTGCTCACCTGGGGGACCATGCGAATGATAGCGTAGGTTTTCCAGTCGACTCCTATCAAAGGATCCATACTCTCTAACATGTGCAGTACAAATGCGTCGTTTCCGATAAATCTGATACTTGCACTGTGTGCAAGGACATGCCATTCTCTCTTCAGGATCCAAAGAAGCCATCTGCTACAATATGGACATTTTAGAACATTTTAGAACATTTCTTTTTTTATTAAACCTAAAAATCTAACTCTTAAAGACCTAAATACTTAAATACCTAAAAAAACTTAAAATCCTAGTTTTAAAACCCTAATCTATATAGCTATCCTATTTTATCTATATATTCGGATTTTTTCTTGATTGATCCTATTTTATATATATATTTATTTATTTATTCAGATTTTTTTCCTCTTAATTAAGTTATATGTATGCCTAAACCCTAAAACCCTAATTTTAAAGATCTGGACCTAAATTATATATATTTCTATACACATGTGTATATACATGTATATATGTATTATATGTGTATGTGTATGTGTGTATATATGTTATGTACGTGTTAAAACCCTAAAACCCTAATCCAAATGACCTAGAACTAAAACATGTATATATATGTATGCATGTATATATATATGTGTATATGTATATATATGTGAATATAGATAGGTATATAAGTATGTGTGTTTGTGTATTTATATATTTATTTATATATTCAGATTTTTTCTTTACTTAATTATATTTAAGTATATATATTTAATTAAATAATTTAAAACACTAGTTCTTTTTATATTTATTTATGTATATAATTATCTTATTTTATATATATATTTATTTATATATTCAGATTTTTTTTCTTATGTAATCCTATTTTTTTTCTTATGTAATCCTATTTTTATATATTTAATTTTATATATTTAATTATAAATATTTAATTAAATTATTTAAAACACTAGTTCTTTTTATATTTATTTATGTATATAATTATCTTATTTTATATATATATATTTATTTATATATTCAGATTTTTTTTTCCTTACGTAATCCTATTTTTATATATTTAATTTTATATATTTAATTATATATATTTAATTAAATTATTTAAAACAATAGTTCTTTTTATATTTATTTATGTATATAATTATCTTATTTTATATATATATTTATTTATATATTCAGATTTTTTTACCTTACGTAATCCTATTTTTATATAATTAATTTTATATATTTAATTATAAATATTTAATTAAATTATTTAAAACACTAGTTCTTTTTATATTTATTTATGTATATAATTATCTTATTTTATATATATATTTATTTATATATTCAGATTTTTTTTCCTTACGTAATCCTATTTTTATATATTTAATTTTATATATTTAATTATATATATTTAATTAAAACCCTAATCTTAAATATGTAGACCTAAAATATGTATATTTCTGTATACATGTATATATGTATTACATGTGCATGTGGATGTGTGCATATCTTATGTAGGTGTTATAAACCTAAAACCCTAATCTTAAAGATTTAAATCTAAAATATGTATATTTTTGTATGCATGTGTATCTACATGTATGTATGTATTATATGTATATGTGTGTTTGTGTATATATGTAATCTACGTATTAAACTCCTAAAACCCTAATCAAAAAGACTTAGACTTAAATCTGAAATACTAAACCCTAAAACCCTAATCTTAAATATGTAGACCTAAAATATGTATATTTCTGTATAAATGTGTATATACATGTATATATGTATAACATGTGCATGTGTATGTGTGCATATATCTTATGTAGGTGTTATAACCCTAAAACCCTAATCTTAAAGATTTAAATCTAAAATATGTATATTTTTGTATGCATGTGTATCTACATGTATGTATGTATTATATGTATATGTGTGCTTGTGTATATATGTTATCTACGCATTAAAATCCTAAAAACCCTAATCAGAAAGACTTAGACTTAAATCTGAAATACTAAACCCTAAAATCCTAATCTTAAATATCTAGACCTAAAATATGTATATTTCTGTATACATGTGTATATACATGTATATATGTATTACATGTGTATGTGTATGTGTATGTGTGCATATATGTTATGTAGGTGTTATAACCCTAAAACCCTAATCTTAAAGATTTAAATATAAAATATGTATATTTTTGTACGCATGTGTATCTACATGTATGTATGTATTATATGTATATGTGTGTTTGTGTATATATGTTATCTACATAAAAAATCCTAAAACCCTAATCAAAAAGACTTAGACTTAAATCTGAAATACTAAACCCTAAAACCCTAATCTTAAATATCTAGACCTAAAATATGTATATTTCTATATACATGTGTATATACATGTATATATGTATTATATGTGTATGTGTATGTGTGCATATATGTTATGAAGGTGTTATAACCCTAAAACCCTAATCTTAAAGATTTAAATCTAAAATATGTATATTTTTGTATGCATGTGTATCTACATGTATGTATGTATTATATGTATATGTGTGTTTGTGTATATATGTTATCTACGTATTAAAATCCTAAAACCCTAATCAGAAAGACTTAGACTTAAATCTGAAATACTAAACCCTAAAACCTTAATCTTAAATATCTAGATCTAGAACCCTAAAACCCTAATCTTAAATATTTAACCCTAAAACCCTAATCCTATTTAAAACCCTAAAACTCTAATCTTAAATATTTAACCCTAAAACCCTAATCCTATTTTTATATATTTGATGTAAAACAAAAACTTCAAAATAAAAATAGGATTATATGTGTGTATGTATGCATGTGTGTATATATGTGTGTATGTATACATGTGTATACATGTGTGTGTATGTGTATGTGTGTGTATGTAGGCATGCATGTGTGTGTATGTAGGCATGCGTGTGTGTACGTGTGTGTATGTACGTGTGTGTATGTATGCATGCATGTATGTGTATGTGTGTGTATGTGTATGCATGCGTATACATGTGTGTGTATGTATACATGCATGTGTGTATATGTGTGTATGTATGCATGTGTGTATATATGTGTGTATGCATGCATGCATATGTGTATATATGCGTGTGTGTATGTATGTGTGTATATGTGTGTGTGTGTATGTGTATGTATGCATATGTGTATATATGTGTGTGTATGTATGTGTGTATGCATGTGTGTAAATTTATGTGTGTGTGTATGCATGCATATGTGTATATGTGTGTGTGTATGTAAGCATGCATGTGTGTATAGGTGTATGTATGTAAGCATGCATGTGTGTATAGGTGTGTGTATGTAAGCATGCATGTGTGTACATGTATGTGTGTATGTATGCATGTGTAAATTAATGTGTATCTTCCTCTCTCTCTCTCTCTCTCTCTCTCTCTCTCTCTCTCTCTCTCTCTCTCTCTCTCTCTCTCTCTCTCTCTCTCTCTCTCTCTCTCTCTCTCTCTCTCTCTCTCTCTCTATCTATCTATCTATCTATCAATAGCGAATAAAAGAATCACTTACAAGTATGTCTCTCTTTGAATCGTTGTCGTCAAAGCGTAATGTAGGTCGTCTCTCGTCCAATTCCAAACAATCGACGCCAATGAACTTCTGCAAAATCAACGAAAAGAGAAATTAGAAACCCTAAAGCATAGAGAAACACAAATGCTAACAGTACGCGCAGCACTTACCAAGATGTGAGAGCTAAGCCGAGAGAGAGTGTGTGTGTAGAGAGAGAGATCCGTGTGTGTGTGCACAAGACAACGCAGGTTCGCGCGCGCAAGTTCGAGTGTAGACCGAAAGTACTCAAACACGCGCAGAAATGTGGGTTTTGCTATCGGGTTCGCAGTATGTTAAAAAATTCGCCGCCGATATAGGCCCCGGTATGGACATCGGTATACGCGTTGGTAGTTGCCAGTAAGTTACCGACGCTTATACCGACGCTCATACCAACGCATATACCGACGCGTATACCGACGCTTATACCGGCGGCTGTGGGCCACACCGACGATCCGTTTAAAATGGTCATACCGACGGTCACTTGACCGTCGGTATCTCTTAGTGAGATTTTCTGAGGGCTATACCGACGTCGACTATGCAATTTCTCCTCAATTGAATGATTACAACAATTAACATTTTTGCCTCCCGGTTGTTGTCTTACGTATCCTTTTAGATCTTCTAGATCGGAATATGTTTTCTTTTTCATCTCACTGAGCTGCATTTCAATGTCCGTGTCACAAATATCAACTTGCTCTTGTACATGGATAGATGAACTTTCTATTGTCTTCTTCAGCTCGTCAAGCATCCTCTGAAAACTAACCATTTTTTTCAAGAGTTTAGCTACTTGTAAGCTGTCCTTTGAGCTGTCCGCAATTACAGAAGCATCTTTCTGATGAACCCCATTCTCCCTCACATCTGGATGTTCCACAATATGAGGTCCTGTCTGAGAGAAAGATCCATTGCTTTTATTGTCCGATCCTAACTCCCTGTAATCATCCAGATGATTTCTAATAGATGCGCTCCCATGGAAAACTGATGCTCGCTGGTCCTCTGCAAAGCAAGAAACAATCCTGCATTAAAAGACTTATTAGGGTATACCCAAATGATGAGGTGTGATACTAAGATAAGATGCATCACCATCGGTATCACAAGGGAAAGTCCCCGGCCTTGCAACACTTTCAGAGTTCCCTCTACCGCTGTCGCAGTCATAAACAGGGTTGCAAAATGTCATTTGTGGCATGCGTAAAGAAGCCTCTTCATATGCATGTAATTCAGCATCAAGCTCACTGGGTATAGTCTCCGAAGGTAGATTCCGGGATGATAAACAAGGAGGTGATAACATATCCATAGAGTAACAGAAAGATGGAAGAACACCACATGAATCAGACGATGGAGACGTGGAGCATAGCGCATTTTGAGATTCTAAAGGTGCCTGAGACATAAAAGACAGCTTTCCATCTAGTGCGTGGTCTAGATTCTTTTTGTGATTCGCTTTACCCACAAAAGGCATCATCTGGATCTTCAAATGATTACAGTCCTGCACATTAAAGTCCTCAATATTAAAATGAACTCCTTTTGTTTCAGGGATAATTTTCTCACAGTAAGTGCCATCATTTGATCTACTGGGTTTTGAAATCTCCAGCTCTGCTGTGCAGACATCAAATAACTTTCCTCTTGGTATCAGGCTTAATGTATGAAGCCCCTTCGTTTCCTACCTTAGAGACATATTTTTCAGCTTTCGATCCATTGCCGTTTCCTTGTCTTAAAGCTCTGCCTTCTAAGTAGCCACCACTAGATTCTTTCCAAGGCTTTTCATTGGTTCTCAGTCTTCTATTCCTCCCTGATAATTTATCGTGTTTAAGCTTGAGATTGGCTCCGTCATCTCTAAAATGTTTTACTCTTTTCGAGCTGCAAGGAGAGCTTTCACATACTAAAGTATATACGTCTTGTGGTCCAGTTTTCAGTTTCGTATAAAAAAGTCCCGCGTTTGATCCTCCATCAGAGAAACTTGGCTGTGGTTCAGCTCTTTCGTTGCCCGAGGAAGGCTTCGTGACAGAAGAATTGAGCTTAGTTTGAAACGTCTCACTTTCTTCCCCACCACTTTCTTGGAAATTCCTAAGCCTTTGAAGTGCTTCTTCCAAGTATTGGCAATAAAAAATTCCTTGGGATATATTCACTCAAGTTCCATTTATCCAATGGAAAAAAATGTGAAAAGAGTAAGTTGTTCCAAGTCTGAACAGAGTGAAGAAATTCCAAGAATGTAGTCTGCAACCATGAAGATGGTACTTAAGTCTGTGGAAGGTAAAATATAAATTTTACCTATCCTTAAAGGGATTTTGGTACAAATCCAGAAAGCATGAGTGGATGCTTAGACTTAAGCAGTACAGAGATTCCTATAAAGTCGTGGCCACGATGGTACCTAAAGCATCAGTAGAGAAAGGAATCTAAAGACAAGAAGTCAAAAGCTCTTGTCACTACAAATTGGTCAAGGATAATCCAATTGAACTTAAATTTATGAAAATTCAAGTACTTGGAATTCTATTTGGTTTTCATTTGAAAACCGTATCAAAGAAGGATGGATGTTCCATCAAGAGGTTCTTTAGGATAAATATCACCCACACATTAATGTGAATATAAAATAGGGTGGTATGGGACACAAGATTTTATACTCATATTGATGTAGGAAAGATGGTATGGGACATCGGACCGTGGGATGATAATTGTCTTTTAGTCCTAGAATAAATCTTGAAGTTAGATTTGATCTTCAAGGAAATTAAAACTTCCAAGGATAAGTTTTAATCCAAGGAGGATAAAAATACGATCTCAAGATACTTCAAGATCAAGTTTTTAAGAAGATATGAAGTAAGTAGCTTCCAAGTTCTTCTTGAAACACTTCAAGCTAAAGTGTTGATGACTTAGAATTTTTTGATAAATTTCTAAAAGAGTAAGACTTTGACTTTAAATTGAACCTTTTAACTAAGGAATAGACTGATTAAGTCAAGCCATAAGTTCCTAGTGTAACTTGGTAAATTCAATCCTTTGACTCAAAGAAATGCACAAGAATTGCATTCCTAATAAGGAGTCACAAAGATTGAATATGAGCATGAACTTAGTCTCAAGTGAAGCATTGTTTGAGAAAAAACTCATCATTAGAATGTCAGTGGGTCAACACACTGACGTTGGATACCATACTAGTATCTTGTGCTTGGATGATGTTTTAGATTTACTCTATGAATCTTTCTGAGAATCAAGTTTATTTCTCTTAAAGATAGGAAAAATGCTTCAATACCTTGTTGAAACAGATCATTAAGTTAAAGTCTTGAGATAAAGTCTTGGGTCATCAAGTACTTGACTCTTAGCAAGTTTATATCTTAAGAAGTTTGAATTATTTATACAAATTTTTAGTTATTTCCATTATTAAAACTTCCAAGTTAGATGTTTCGATCAACCAAACTTCAAGTTTTCCAAATCAAATTCAAGTGAATCAAGAGTTCTCAAAGTCTTGATTGGGATATAAATCTCATCCTAGTTACTAAAGTCCATGCACCAATCATGCCGAGAAATTGACTAGTAATTTGAATCCACCCAGTTCACATGTTTGTGCCTAGATCGCACATCAAGAAACTATGAATTGGCCAGGGATGTTTTTAGATTCACCCTTATTATTTCACTACTTTGAACTTTGATCATTTTATCAAAGTGCAAAGCGAGATAGTGTTTTGAATCATTTGGGCACGGACGCCACCATAGAGATGAGACATGTTCTTCCAGTTCTAGAACATGACCATGTTCTTCCAGTTTTAGAACATGAGGCTCGGGGGTTGCCTATAGTAGATATATAGCTCTATTTTCGAGGACGAAAATATTTTCCAAAGGGGGAAGAATGTAATAAAGTAAGAGTATGATCCAAAGGTCTGGCCAGTTCAGACAAATCTGAAATTGGACACCGTTTGGTCATCTAAGTGTATGACCAAAGATCCCGAGTTTAGACTTACTAGGAGGTCTTGTGCTCTTGTGAACAAGTGATCAACTTAGCTTAGTGGTTAACTCTCAAGGATGTGAAGGAGGAGGTCTTGGGTTCAATCCCCATGGGAGACATGGGAAGATATTTTGCCCAAAGAGATCTAGAGCCTTCTAGAAGCATCCAATTGAGTTAACTCGAGTTGACTGAGACACGTGAGTTGAGTTTACATGCAGTTACATGGCCGACACATGGCTGGCTAGTATCCACCTGCCCAAGAAGGCAGTCCCCTAGAGAGAGCTATATATAGAGGCATTTGGTTGGGAGGAGAGTCATCTTTTTAGCATGTGGTGGTCGTTATAGTCATTCTCTTGCATGCATGGAGATCTTATAGATGAGATCTATATGGAACAACTAGATGGTTACACAGTTCCTGGAAAATAGAGTATGGTTTGTACACTAAAGAAGAGATTATATGGACTTAAATAGTCCCTTAGACAATGGTACCAAAATTTTGATGCTTTTATGAAGTCGCAAGGCTATTCTTGAAGCAATGAGGATCATTGTCTCTACACTAAGAGATGCTCAAATGGTAGCTTGATATGCTTCATACTTTATGTTGATGATATGTTGATTGTTGGGAAGTCCCTTGATGACTTGTCATTGCTCAAGAAGAATTTGAGTGAGACATTTTACATGAAGGCTTTGGGGGATTTTAAGAACATTCTTGGCATGTGCATTACTAGTGATAAGAGTAAAAAATGCATATATTTATCTCAAAATGAGTACATATCCAAAGTACTTCACATAATGAATATGTAGGGTCGAAAGGCATTGAGTACAGCTTTACCTACATATATGAAGTCTAGCAAGGATGATTTCCCAAAATTAGATGAGGAAAAACCAAAATTCCTTATGAGTCTATGTTTTTAGTCTTTGGTATGCTATGGTAGTTACGAGACCTGACATTGCATTTACAGTGGGAGAGTTGTGAGAAAATATGTCTATCATAGCAAGAAGAATTGGGAAGTGGTCAAGATGATTTTGAGCTATCTGAGTGGCACTAAGGAAAAGTATCTATGCCTTGATAAAGGAGAGGTATCCATTATTGGTTACACATATTGTGATTATGCTAGTTGTGTAGACAATCAAAAGTCTACATCAAGGTACATTTTTCATTTTGTTGGATGTGCTATCTCTTGGAGATCTCATCTTCAAAAATCTATACTGGTTTCCACTACAAAAGTAGAGTATGTTGCACTAATGAGGTATGTAAGGAACCATTGTGTATTCCTCATCTTGCTTGTCATATGGGTCTACCTTAGCATTTACTTGTTTGCTCAATCATATTTAGAGTGCCATTTTTTTGGATAAGAATCGAGTCTATCATACAAAGAGCAAGCATGATGAGGTGAGTTATAACTTCATTAGAGATTGCTTAGCCATTGAGCACATTATTCTTGAGAAGGTTTATACTCAAGATAATATTGCAAGATAATATTGCATATGCTTTGAGTAAAGCTCTACCTTAGGATAGCTCTTGACATTGTTGTCACTTGATGGGAGTTACTTGATTCATAATCTTGCTCAATTGCTTGTATGCTATGTAACATGGCCATCATGTGGGAGGTATAGTTTGTATGCTTACACTCACGTATCCGTTATCATTAATTTTTCTCCCATACTTCACTTTGGTCATATTGGCCTTTAGTGGAACATTGTTATTTTCAGTGTCCATGTGACAGGCCAAATCACCATCGGACACTTTTGTATATGTTCTTTAATAAAACATAGTGGCCTAATCAGCCATGGATTCGAAGTTTCACACTTTATATTGTGTCTATGCAAGGTACTCTACGCATTATCCGAAGCTCGGTTTTGTATTAAGAGGGTTTTTTCATGAACCTCTTGCATAGTGTAACCCACTACGATGTATCTCCATCATAGCATTTTAAATACCTAGGTAGATCGATCTATTTATCTATCTATCTATCTATCTATCTATTTGTCTACCTACCTACCTACCTTCCTACTTGTTTGCTTGCCTGCATGCCTACTTGCATGCCTGCTTGCCTACCTCCCTGCATGCCTCTCTCTCTCTCTCTGATGCTTGTCATTGGATAGAATGTCAATACAATTATTGAAATTTCACACACTTGATCCTCTCCAAAGATCTTCTCTTTTGACCATTCGATAAAGCACATTATCCAATGATCATGCTCACTCGAATTTGAAAGAACTTCATTTCCTTAGTTATACATTAACTATGGGTCATTTTCAAATACCACCTTCACAAAGTTAAACCAATGAAAATGAGATAAATATAAGCACAAATGAATTATAATAAAAAAGTATAGGTTAGCAATATATGTGGAAAAGAAAATGGCCCTTGAAGACCTCAAAGTCTTCCTAATGCATGTGTATGCATGACTGATAAAGAATCGTGATGTCTTAATTAACAATGACCAATATACGTGTAGAACATGTATTCCCATAGAGAATTTTATGCATAGAAAATGTGGTGCAAAATGTTATGTGCAATGAAAAAAAAAATGAAGGAATGGGATGTAGAATAAGGAGTAAAATACATCATTATCACATAGACATGTATCGGAAGAAGGTACTCTAGGTTTGAAGTGAGTGCTTATCCACAAAAGTGTTCAAGGATTTTGGTTCTAATACATGAGATTGTGTTCAACGAATTTGTGGAGTGTTCAACAAAGATCTTCGATATGAGTTAGAAAATAGTTAACACATGAGATTGTGTTCAACGAATTTGTGGAGTGTTCAACAAAGATCTTCAAAATGAGTTAGAAAATAGTTACTAGTGAACATTTGCATACCAATATTTAAAATAATTCTGACAATGGAGACGACTCATTGTATGTTAAAAAGATGTTAGATATGATTAGTACTAGTGCTGAGAATTAGTAAACATAATTTTGTTAGAAGAGACAATGCATTAAGACTCAAAATCATGCGAGGCATGCTTAGAAGGAGGATCAAAATGACACAAGTAAAGTTACTTTGGTAAACAGATCATGTCGTTTCCTTGTCTTAAAGCTATGCCTTCTAAGTAGCCAGCACTAGATTCTTTCCAAGGCTTTTCATTGGTTCTCAGTCTTCTAATAATTTATTGTGTTTAAGCTTGAGATTGGCTCCGTCATCTCTAAAATGTTTTACTCTTTTCGAGCCGCAAGGAGAGCTTTCACATACTAAAGCATATACGTCCTGTGGTCCAGTTTTCAGTTTCGTATAAAAAAGTCCCGCGTTTGATCCTCCATCAGAGAAACTTGGCTGTCGTTCAGTTGTTTCCTTCCCCGAGGAAGGCTTCGTGACAGAAGAATTGAGCTTAGTTTGAAACATCTCACTTTCTTCCCCACCACTTTCTTGGAAATTCCTAAGCCTTTGAAGTGCTTCTTCCAAGTGTTGGCAATAAAAAATTCTATTTGGGATATATTCACTCAAGTTTCATTTATCCAATGGAAAAATGTGAAAAGAGTAAGCTGTTCCAAGTCTGAACAGAGTGAAGAAATTCCAAGAATGTAGTCTGCAACCATGAAGATGGTACTTAAAGTCTGTGGAAGGTAAAATATAAATTTTACCTATCCCTAAAGAGATTTTGGTACAAATCCAGAAAGCATGAGTGGATGCTTAGACTTAAGCAGTAAAGAGATTCCTATAAAGTCCTGGCCAGGATGGTACCTAAAGCATCAGTAGAGAAAGGAATCTAAAGACAAGAAGTCAAAAGCTCTTGTCACTACAAATTGGTCAAGGATAAACCAATTGAACTTAAATTTATGAAAATTCAAGTACTTGGAATTCTATTTGGTTTTCATTTGAAAACCGTATCAAAGAAGGATGGATGTTCCATCAAGAGGTTCTTTAGGATAAATATCACCCACACATTAATGTGAATATAAAATAGGGTGGTATGGGACACAAGATTTTATACTCATATTGATGTAGGAAAGATGGTATGGGACATCGGACCGTGGGATGATAATTGTCTTTTAGTCCTAGAATAAATCTTGAAGTTAGATTTGATCTTCAAGGAAATTAAAACTTCCAATGATAATTTTTAATTCAAGGAGGATAAAAATACGATCTCAAGATACTTCAAGATCAAGTTTTCAAGAAGATATGAAGTAAGTAGCTTCCAAGTTCTTCTTGAAACACTTCAAGCTAAAGTGTTGATGACTTAGAAATTTTTGATAAATTTCTAAAAGAGTAAGACTTTGACTTTAAACTGAACCTTTCAACTAAGGAATAGACTGATTAAGTCAAGCCATAAGTTCCTAGTGTAACTTGGTAAATTCAATCCTTTGACTCAAAGAAATGCACAAGAATTGCATTCCTAATAAGGAGTCATAGAGATTGAATATGGGCATGAACTTAGTCTCAAGTGAACCATTGTTTGAGAAAAAACTCATCAGTACAATGTCAGTGGGTCGATACACTGATGTTGGATACCATACTAGTATCTTGCGCTTGGATGATGTTTAGATTTACTCTATGAATCTTTTTGAGAATCAAGTTTATTTCTCTTAAAGATAGGAAAAATGCTTCAATACCTTGTTGAAACAGATCATTAAGAAGTTAAAGTCTTGAGCTAAAGTCTTGGGTCCTCAAGTACTTGACTCTTAGCAAGTTTATATCTTAAGAAGTTTGAATTATTTATACAAATTTTTAGTTATTTCCTTTCGCTTTCCAAATCTTTTGGAATTGACTCAGATATGGTATGGTATCTGATTCCCTTTGCAAAAGTCCTAGGTTAGCCGATTGGAACTAGATAACTAAATTAAACATCTTAGATAGATGTTCTGTATAAGAACTTATTCAATCTTCAAAAGATAATAAGTCTAAGTGGACTTATTTATTTGAGTTTGCTTCAAGTTATAGCATAAATGATTTTCTAGAGTCCAGTATACTCTAGAATAGAGAAGTTAGGAATTACTCATCAGCTTGACAATTCCCAAGAACTTTTGACTAAAGTCTTTGAGAAAAAGTCCTCGGCTGGATAATCTTTCATTTTTGAATTTGACTTGGTCAAGATATAGTAAGGTTGATCCAAAGTAAATGGAAAAACTTTCTCCTACAGTTTACATAGGATTTTCAAGCCTATTAGGACCGAGTAGTCCTCAAGCAAGGTGAAGAAATCAAGTAACTGTTGGTTGGGAGTTAACCATTATTAAAACATCCAAGTCAGATGTTTCGATCAACCAAACTTCAAGTTTTCCAAATCAAATTGAAGTGAATCAAGAGTTCTCAAAGTGTTGATTGGGATATAATCCCATCCTAGTTACTAAAGTCCATGCACCAATCATGCCCAAAAATTGACTAGTAATTTGAATCCACCCAGTTCACATGTTTGTGCCTAGATCGCACATCAAGAAACTATGAATTGGCCAGGGATGTTTTTAGATCCACCCTTATTATTTCACTACTTTGAACTTTGGTCAGTTTATCAAAGTGCAAAGCGAGATAGTGTTTTGAATCATTTGGGCACGGACGCCACCATAGAGATGAGACATGTTCTTCCAGTTCTAGAACATGACCATGTTCTTCCAATTTTAGAACATGAGGCTCGGGGGTTGCCTACAGTAGATATATAGCTCTATTTTCGAGGACGAAAATATTTTCCAAGGGGGGAAGAATGTAATAAAGTAAGTCTATGATCCAAAGGTCTGGCCAGTTCAGACAGATCTGAAATTGGACACCGTTTGGTCATCTAAGTGTATGACCAAAGATCCCGAGTTTAGACTTACTAGGAGGTCTTGTGCTCTTGTGAACAAGTGATCAACTTAGCTTAGTGGTTAACTCTCAAGGATGTGAAGGAGGAGGTCTTGGGTTCAATCCCCATGGGAGACATGGGAAGATATTTTGCCCAAAGAGATCTAGAGCCTTCTAGAAGCATCCAATTGAGTTAACTCGAGTTGACTCAGACACTTGAGTTGAGTTTACATTCAGTTACATGGCCGACACATGGCTGGCTAGTATCCACCTGCCCAAGAAGGCAGTCCCCTAGAGAGAGCTATATATAGTTCCTGGAAAATAGAGTATGGTTTGTACACTAAAGAAGAGATTATATGGACTTAAATAGTCCCTTAGAGAATGGTACGAAAATTTTGATGCTTTTATGAAGTTGCAAGGCTATTCTTGAAGCAATGAGGATCATTGTCTCTACACTAAGAGATGCTCAAATGGTAGCTTGATATGCTTCATACTTTATGTTGATGATATGTTGATTGTGGGAAGTCCCTTGATGACTTGTCATTGCTCAAGAAGAATTTGAGTGAGACATTTGACATGAAGGCTTTGGGGGATTTCAAACACATTCTTGGCATGTGCATTACTAGTGATAAGAGTAAAAAATGTATATATTTATCTCAAAATGAGTACATATCCAAAGTACTTCACATGATGAATATGTAGGGTCGAAAGGCATTGAGTACAGCTTTACCTACATATATGAAGTCTAGCAAGGATGATTTCCCAAAATTAGATGAGGAAAAACCAAAATTCCTTACGAATCTATGTTTTTAGTCTCATGTATGCTATGCTAGTTACGAGATCTGACATTGCATTTGCAGTGGGAGAGTTGTGAGAAAATATGTCTATCATAGCAAGAAGAATTGGGAAGTGGTCAAGATGATTTTGAGCTATCTGAGTGGCACTAAGGACAAGTGTCTATGCCTTGATAAAGGAGAGGTATCCATTATTGGTTACACATATTGTGATTATGCTAGTTGTGTAGACAATCAAAAGTCTACATCAAGGTACATTTTTCATTTTGTTGGATGTGCTATCTCTTGGAGATCTCATCTTCAAGGATCTATAATGGTTTCCACTACAAAAGTAGAGTATGTTGCACTAATGAGGTATGTAAGGAAGCATTGTGCACTACCTATCCCATCCTTGAGGTGGGCAGCCCAGACCAACCTTGCTATGAAAACACTTAGAAGAATATGATGCAAAAGTAATATGTGCTATAGGGCGTTAGAGAGTAAACCTTTAATGTACTTCTCATCCCCAAGGTAAAGCAGATCAATTTCTGTCGCTTACCAACGATCCAAACTCTTGGAATACTAGAAAAGACACACTTTAAAACCATCGGAAAACAAGATATCATGCCTCTAGCCCAGAAAAAGGACCATGGACTTACCTGGACTCTTCAAACAAGAGGATGTGATAGATAGAAGATTACAATTGAGCTCCTCCCAAACATTACCGCTTGACAAGATCCAGTTAATTTGTGAGAATTGATCCTGTACTCGACACCAACAACGTTCATGATACAAAGAAAATCTGTTGAATACAAGGTAGATATGGCACTTGATAGAAGGAAATAGATACCGCTTCCTTTTGGACGGGAACTAATTTCACATTTGAGCGATTGTAAATGAATGAATCTAAATACAAATTGAGCGTGAATCAGTGTAAACGCCTACCTGATATTCTATCGAAATGCCAGTGAGATCTGTTGCTGAACAGACATTCCTGTATTCGGCAGAACGTACGTTCATAATCCTGATAGAAAGCTCGTGGCAGGTGAAAACATAGTAGATACTGCGCTTAATTAATGTAGGAAACGCGAAGAAAGATTAAGGCCGATTACTTTTGCACAAGAACTAATCTGACGTTTGGGCCACTATGTTAGGAACACACCATGAATCAACAAATTCATATACAGGAGAATTGATCGATCTAAATGCCCGCACAATGTTCAGTCAGGATTCCAGTCACGATCTTTTAGACACAGAAAAGTCGAACTTGCTCGGAGAGGGACGCATTCTCAGATTGTGAAGATTCTTAACATTTTCCCGTGGATCTACATTTGGTTCAGCAGAAATCAGTTTCTCCAATCCAAGAATTCTATTCTTGCATTCAACAACCTCAAGCTTAAACATATCAGTAGACATCCTCATATCGTGGAAACGGAAACTTGTTTTCTTTTTTATATCATCTGCAAGAAGCTTGACCTGTATCCCCTCGTTTCTGATATTCTGTAAGCTTCTTTTAAGATGACTAAGAGTCTTTGAATGTTTCTGCACTTCCACTCTAGCTTTCAGATTCATTTCGTTTTCATTTTGTAAGTAACGAACATCATTCTTTATCTGGTGAGATTCCCTGTCCTTCTCTGCAAAGAACGTTTTCAACAAGTGGGAGAGCTGTTTACTGAGGACTTCCTCTACAACGAGCTCCAGCTCCTTTTTATTTTCCTGCGGACACAACCTAACACCCATTTCTTTCTTCGGATTCCCGAGCTCTAGAATTCTGTGTGGCTCCAACTTCTCAATGCCTTCCTTTATTGTTCTACTGTATTTCTCTCTGCAGATTGCAAGAGCGTCTTCTACTTTCCTTCGCAAATGCTCCTCTAACTTGGAAATCCAAGATTCGATTTCCTTTTGAAAATTACGGAAGTTTAAATAGCATTCTTCCATCTTAGAATGCAATTTCTCCTCGATTGAATGATTACAACAATTAACATTTTTGCCTCCCGGTTGTTGTCTTACGTATCCTTTTAGATCTTCTAGATCGGAATATGTTTTCTTTTTCACCTCACTGAGCTGCGTTTCAATGTCTTTCAACCTCGTGTCACAAATATCAACTTGCTCTTGTACATGGATAGATGAACTTTCTATTGTCTTCTTCAGCTTGTCAAGCATCCTCTGAAAACTAACCATTTTTTTCAAGAGTTTAGCTACTTGTAAGCTGTCCTTTGAGCTGTCCGCAATTACAGAAGCATCTTTCTGATGAACCGCATTCTCCCTCACATCTGGATGTTCCACAATATGAGGTCCTGTCTGAGAGAAAGATCCATTGCTTTTATTGTTCGATCCTAACTCCCTATAATCGTCCAGATGATTTCTAATAGATGCGCTCCCATGGAAAACTGATGCTCGCTGGTCCTCTACAAAGCAAGAAACAATCCTGCATTAAAAGACTTATTACGGTATACCCAAATGATGAGGTGTGATGCTAAGATAAGATGCATCACCATCGGTATCACAAGGGAAAGTCCCCAGCCTTGCAACACTTTCAGAGTTCCCTCTACCGTTGTGGCAGTCATAAACAGGGTTGCAAAATATCATTTGTGGCATGCTCGAAGAAGCCTCTTCATATGCATGTAATTCAGCATCAAGCTCACTGGGTATAGTCTCCAAAGGTAGATTCCGGGACGATAAACAAGGAGGTGATAACATATCCATAGAGTAACAGAAAGATGGCAGAACACCACATGAATCAGACGATGGAGACGTGGAGCATAGCGCATTTTGAGATTCTAAAGGTGCCTGAGACATAAAAGACAGCTTTCCATCTAGTGCGTGGTCTAGATTCTTTTTGTGATTCGCTTTACCCACAAAAGGCATCATCTGGATCTTCAAACGATTACAATCCTGCGCATGAAAGTCCTCAATATTAAAATTAACTCCTTTTGTTTCAAGGATAATTTTCTCACAGTAAGTGTCATCATTTGATCTACTTGGTTTTGAAATCTCCAGCTCTGCTGTGCAGACATCAAACATAACTTTCCTCTTGGTATCAGGCTTAATGTATGAAGCCCCTTCGTTTCCTACCTTAGAGACATATTTTTCAGATTTCGATCTAGTGCCGATTCCTTGTCTTAAAGCTCTGCCTTCTAAGCAGCCAGTACTAGATTCTTTCCAGGGCTTTTCATCGGTTCTCAGTCTTCTATTCCTGCCTGATAATTTATCGTGTTTAAGCTTGAGATTGGCTCCGTCATCTCTAAAATGTTTTACTCTTTTCGAGCTGCAAGGAGAGCTTTCACATACTAAAGCGTATACGTCCTGTGGTCCATTTTCGTATCAAAAATTCCCACGTTTGATCCTCCATCAGAGAAACTTGGCTGTCGTTCAGCTGTTTCCTTCCCCGAGGAAGGCTTCCTGAAGAAGAATTGAGCTTAGTTTGAAACGTCTCACTTTCTTTCCCACCACTTTCTTGCAAATTCCTAAGCCTTTGAAGTGCTTCTTCCAAGTTTCGTGAAAATGGAATTCGAAACGAAGTTTCTAGTGTGTCTTTTCTTTCGTTCGCAGCAATTGTCTCGGGTTTTCTGTGCAACTCTTGCTCCATACTGCAACTTATAAGTATACGATCTACCTCTTCGAAGCTGCTTCGAATAGCTTGAAAAGGATATGCGTTCTGACGTTAGGGTTTGAGTTGGGTGACCATTTGGAACTTTCTCTGATAAAGTGAGTGTTTTGAGCGCCTACTCCACTTAATGGCATGTCGTTGTTAAGGCTTGAATAATCATCAACAGAATCTTCCCTGGTTCTCAGCTCACGATCACGTACAGACTTCGTTGCTCTTTGCTTCATGTTGTCGCTGTGGGAGAAACCTAGAAAAAATTCATTTTCAGAAGTATTGCTGTGACTCATAGAATTTTCCATTATCCCCATGCGAGGACAACATTCCATCACTGTTATGCTAGAATCATCTTCTGAATTTAAATCAAATGCACCCAGGAGCGAGTAAGGTTCTACAGATGACTTCACATCGCTTTTTGGTGACGAAATGCTCCGTCCCATTCGGTTCCTGAGACAAGATTAAGATCTGACTTGACCTCCAGGTAGCTGATTTTTAGCTTTGTCTGATGAAAGACCTGCTCCATTCAGATTTTTTCTAGGATTAGACTTGCTGTTGGCATTATCAAACGCAAGCTCATATTTGTCTGGAGAAAAACTTGCCTTACTTGCATACTTCTCTAAATATGACTTGTTTTTTGTATGATCTGATGGTCCTTCCAACTTGGTTGACAACAGTTCCCCATGATCCCCATATTTTGGCCTGTACCTGAGACTACCTGGTGATTGGATTCGCAACTCATGCTGCAAAGGAACCTTGATATCCTCGCTGCTTGAATGTGTGAAGGCACAGCTTCTTGAACGAAACTCTTTCGAGAAAGAAGCTGAATCATCTAAAACACTTTTGAGGGGAGACCTTAATGCCAAGTAACGTTTGGAGTTGTGGTTTTCCAATAAGCTGGATGAATTGCTCCTCGACGAAGGAGAACGTGAGCATGTGACAGACAAGCTGCGCTTACTAGGAGTAGGTGGTGATTTCTTACTGCAATCTGATGAGACAGTGACAGGCAATGCTTTCTTGCATGAAAGTGATGATGTCGATGACGACGACAAGGAGGGTGGAAAACTGAAGTCTCGAGGAGACAAGCTCGTGAGCTTCCGTTTTTGCAGATTGTGGACATCATTATCACCTGTTATGCCCTTGAGCTTCAAAGTAGAAGCATATGAAGAATTGCTATCTTTATCGTGATGCTTGTAAGAAAATTGTTGCTTGGATTCCAGCTCTGTCAAGCGACTTCGCAGATCAAGGAGGCAAGAATTGAGTTCCAGGGCCTCCCTTTCCCTTCGTCTTGATAAGAAATCTGGGTGCAGGGGTAGAATCTTGAACAGCAAAGATTTGAGACTTCGGAGATAATCAAGCTCTTCGGAATACATTCAGAATCTACGACAGGCAGCTGCATGCTGAAGGGAAAGCCGTGCATTGTGGCACATAGAGGAGATGCTGCAAGTACAGGGTTCCATAAAGCGCCCGCATTGTGAAAATAAGCCCACGTACAGGGCACGAGTGTGTGTCTGTGTTTACGTGTGTGTGTGTGTGTGTGTGAGAGAGAGAGAGAGAGAGAGAGAGAGAGAGAGAGAGAAGCAAGATGCTGATGAATATCTTGAGGGCAACAAACAACGAGAGGGGGCAACCGGCTTTGCAAAGCGCAGTCACAGGGAGATATTCATGATTCTCCGAGGTGGTTCGATCATAGTTTCTACCGACGAAACAGCTAAGGAAACAAGAATATCACTCGTGTTTCTCCAGACGTCTCCACACCATCAAAATAGAGAGTCAGTGAACTTTGCAGACAGCGCACTCTATCGCCCTCTCCTCCGCATAATGCGTGAGATTAAACCAGTTTTATCCGAGTCTAGGATGAAGCTTTAGGCTCATTTCACATATAACGGAGGCACAAAGGATGTAAATTAGGTATCCAATGATATTTATAAGGTTTCAAACTAAGTTTATGTTAAGTGTAGTCACACTCCATTTTCCACCTCCACGTGGATTCAAACCATTGAAAGAGGATATTTTATGAATCTTTTTATCAAAGTTTTTTCTTTTCTCTTGAATTAGTTCCTATGTATCTTTGTTATGGTCGCTCCTCTTCATTCACACATGGAGGAGGCACAAAATAAGAAGTTGCATTACTCCATGTTATATGTGAATAAAAGGAGGTGAAAGTGCTTTATTTTTCTATATTCGAGGTGGACTTTAAGTTTTTAGCCTTTGGTTCCACCACCCTTATGTGAAAGCGGGCCTTGTATTTATGTTGCGCCCACATCACTAAGACGAAGATATAAGCAAGATCAAGGAAATTTGGAGTGCAAATCACTATCATATGTCATTTCACATGTGTTCAAATAAGTTGGCGAAAGAGCTTTGTATTTTGTAAGAGTGGTAAAAAAACTTCCAAAACTATAACGTTGTCTTCAATCTCTTCTTCACATTATGGTGGAACATGGAGGAGCAACAAAGCGTGCCAACACTTTGTGCTGAAGGAAAATGCAGTCTTCACTCTTCATATTATGGGTGGAACATAACAGTGTGTCGAGAGAAAATAAGGGTGAAATATAGAGCAAAGTGGAATATATCCACAAAAGAAGAAAAAAACGTATTGCATTTTTTTTTCCAAAAGGAAATTCGGCAAAAGACTACTCTCCCAAACTTTAATTAATGGAAAGAACAATTGTACAAATAAAGAAGCCTAGCACCCATGGGAGCCCCTAAATCCGACAAACTAGGGATTGCTTAAAGCTTGCTAGAAAACATTAAAAAGAAGTTTGATAACCCTTTTATCCCCCTCATGGGGGGCCCGCTTGCGTTTAATCTTGCTTCTCTCAAGAAAAACACTTTGAGATGTCTACAAGGTGGGCAGCTTCTTACAATTGCAATTTCTTTTGCCTCAAATAAAAAGAGATTTTTTTATCGACCATTCTTTAGGAGGGCTACCAAACTTGGTGGCACACCTCTCTTTCCAGATCTTCAAGAGGGTGTCTCCTCTTACAGCATTCCAAAGTGTTGAGGAACAACCGATCACTTGACACAATAGCGCTTGCTTCGAATTGATTTGTCCCTACAACAACATGATTTTCCCAAGGGTGCTCCAGATCGACATTGACTTGGGGCATGAAAAGAATAGGCATCCCAAGTCCTCATTGCCATGATGGCATCGTTTACACCATGGAGGGGCTCTGTGAAGTTTCTTAACTTTTTACATTGGTCCAAATTCCCCAGTGGAGGATTTTCCACATAAGAACTATTTTTCTCACCTTGATGAGGGGATGCCAAAGGGATTGGAACTTAAGATCCTACCCAAAACTTGACCAATCCAGACTCCATCTCCTATATTTCATGACATGAAGTTCCACATTCTTCTTGAATCTTGGAATTTTATCAAGACTCTTGTCATTTTTCCATATAAGACCCATAAGGAGAGGGGAGTCATGTCCAATAAGGAGGCGAATTCTCGAGCATTCCCAAGCATTGAATCTGCTCCACAATAAGCACCATTCTTCATAGTCCACTCTCCTAGCCAAGTCAATGCCCTCAAATCTAATCCATTGGCACGTTTCTTGATTCCAAATGTATTTCCACAAGGAGAAACCTTTGTTCCAAAGATTCCTATCTTTTTGGAGGTTCCAAGGTGCACCATGTCTTATGCCCTTGATAGGGAACTAGATTGAATCATTTTGTCTAATACCAGAAAACCATTTCCAATCTTCTTTTATCTTGACAAACTCTTGACAAACTCTCTCACCTTGTTCCAACTCTTCCATAGGGAGCAAACTAAGCTCGAACCTCTGGGAGTCACCTGATAGGGGGAGAATAAAAGAGTGAGAAGATCAAGACCCTTCCACCCTAGAAGGCCCACAATCCTAAGATCGCTCTTGTTTCTAAAAAATAGTTTGGCCCACAAGGCATCTCTGTTTCTCCAAGCTTTAATTAACCATTTGGCTGCCAGATTATTGGCCATACCATCAATGTCTAGAATGCCCAAACCACCTTGATCTTTTTGGCTTATGCAAGTCACCCATTTAATTTTGTGAACATTCCTTTTGTTAGCATTTCTTGTCGAGAGGAAGTCTCTACAAATTCTTTCCAATTTGAGAATCTCTTAGTCCTTCAATCTCCAGCAAGAGAGAAAGTAAATAATCAAAGAAAGAAGGAACATGTTAACCACCATAGCTTGCCCTACAAGGTTGAGCTGCATATCTTTCCAGTATGTCAACTTGCTATCGAGTTTAGAAAGTGTCGAGTTCCACCATTGACTCATCGAAATGTGAAGTCCCATCGGAATACCTAATAGGCAAAAGATTTGTCCACAATGGATCATCTGACAACCATGATGAACCGAAAACAAAAATGTATTTAGGAAACACCAAAAGGTATCAATGTTTGTTGGTTCATTATGCGCAAAAGCATTCATATCATCGGCAAAGAGTTTCATGATCATTTGGTCTTGATTGAGGGAAAGAAAGAGGCCTCTAATATGACCTAAATGTGCATGATGTTTAACAAGGAAGCTGAGACCATCGGTATGATCGCAAAGAGAAGAGGGCAAAGGGGCAACCTTGCTTGATATAATGTTTTTAATTGAATAGCTTAAGAAAGCTAACCATTGATGTTTATCTGCACTGATGCGTTCCTAGCAACATTGACACCATCTTAATGAATTTCTTGCCATAGCCCAAGTTTTTTAAAGATTGGAGAATGAAGTCCTATAGGAGTCTATCATAAGATTTGACAAAGTCAATTTTAAGGAAGAGAACATCTTGAGTGGACTCTTGAGTGAAAGCTAGACCTTCCCAAACATTAATGATAGCCTCAAGGATGGAGCTTTCCTTGATGAACCCTTTTTTATTCTCACTGATCGAACTTTTTAAGTACAAGCAATATGATTAGCAATAACTTTAGCAATGATCTTGTAGCTTGTTTGTAACATCATAATTGGAAGCCAATGAACAATCTTGTTTTTTATTCCTTTTTTTGTGAATAATCTTGATAATATCTTTATTGTGACATTCGAGTAGCGTACTGAAAGAGACGTCCTCTTGCCACACCAGATGTAATGGAGTAGTCACCATATGTTTTAAGGTCTTGAAAAAGTCATTGCTCAAGCCATCCAGCCCTAGGCTTTTGCCCTTAGGAAGTGGATCAATAACTTCAAGAATCTCATAATCCAAAATCAAGAAGAGGCTTCATATTTTGTGAAATTCTTTTCATTTTGACTCTTGAGATGGATGCCATACAATCCGGTTTGTGAGGAGAAAGCAGTGTGAGAAACCCCAAAAGGCTAGGTAAAGTGATAGAAAACCAATGTATTATTGTTTTCATCCATCTTGCACTCCCAACCATCGATATCCATCATGAAAGGGATCACTTCCTTGGATTGCTTCTTCTTGAGGAGGCCGCACATCTCTCTAGTAGGTTTGTCTTCCTTTTCCCCCCACCTATCTTTAAAGTATACATGTAGATTCTTTCTTTGAATGTATTCTTCGTACCTCATGCATGTGTTTGATTTTTTGAAGCCCTGTCTGGTATTGAGAGTGGCCGTCATTTACTTCTTCCAACACTTAAGCCTTCCATAAAGGTTTTCCCTTCTAGCTCGATGAATGTTTTAAAGATTCTTTTGAGTCATGATCAAGATATGTTGTGTTTTAATGATCACCTTTCTCCAACACTTGGCCAGGGAGGAGCGGGTGGCAAAAGCAAGTTCCAATCAGCTCAAACCTCTTGTTGGATTGAGGGGAAATAGAAAGTAGTGGGAATGGCATGAAACCAAGGGAATTTCTTGATAATGATGATCGGCTTGAAGGTGAGCACAATTGGGTGGTGATCAGAGACACAAGGTCCACGGATTGGGAGAAGGAAGGGAACCCCAATTATTAATTATATTCTACACAATATAGCCCCTGTCAAGTCTAGCTTTCCTCAAGTTGACTCCATACTAAAGGTTCAACCAACAGAAACCAGTCTCATTTTTTATCTCCACCAGATCCAGGTGGAGCTTGACTTGGTCATAGACATCCCTCTCATGACCATCAATCACCCTCCCTCTATTCCCCCATCTATTAGAAAGAGCCTCTATCATATTAAAGTCCACACAAAGAACGACGTTGAGGGGTAGAGAATCCAACGATTGCCAAGTAACAATTCTTTCTAAAACGATATTGGGAACATACATGAAGATGTTGGTATATTTAGGTAATTATGTGTTTGAACACACTAGCACCATTGAGGCACTTTTTTCCCTCTCTGGGAGGTTTTCTTCCCCTAGCTTGTATATACACATATAACCCTAACAGTTCACTTATCTTTGTATATTCTCTTGGTAATACATTCAGGATTGTGTACTATCACAATGCTTATGTAGGCAATTTTGTCCTCTTGTGCCATAGATATATACAGGTTTTGGTTCGCCAGTAAAGCTCCTCAAATTCTACTACAAGTTTACTTGAACTCGAGAGGGTAGTTTTGTTCAACTTTTTGAGATACAATCATTTTTCTACATGAGGGTATTTTAGTTAGTGGCCATGCATGGATGAAATTAGTGACATATTCCATATGTTGGTTGTTGAGGATAAGTTGGATGGTACCAATTACCCATTCTAGGCTTATATGATGTGTCATTTATTGGTTGCAAAAGGGTTGTGGAATATTGTGTAGGATGTTGAAAAAAGTCTATTACACCTACAAATACAGTTATTGAAGCTGATGCAGATGGCACTGAATATGGTGATATTTTTCAAGTTCTTATTCGTGCTATGATTCCTATTGCACCTACTATAGAGCAACTTCATTGGGGTGGCAGAGATGCTCATCCACATGCATTGATAACCTTGTCTATCAAACATGCCATTATTCCTCACATTCACTTCTGCAAAATAGCAAAGGATGCTTGGCATTGAGGCTCGTGTTGCTTACCTCTAAAAATAGTTGGAGAGTGAGCACATGAATAAAGGAGATTCCATGGATAGTTTTTATATGAAGATCAAAGATTTGAAGGAGCAGTTGATTTCTAGTGATGAGTGTTGCATGACAGTTTACTTGTGTAGTCTATTCTAAATGATCTTCCATATTCACGTCAAAGTTTTGCTTCTACTCTTTGATTGAATATGAAAGGCAATTCAAATGCCTTAACATTTGAGGAAATAATATATGTTCTATTACAAGAAGATTAGTCTAGGTAGAATAGATCCATTATGTGTATTGGAGATCAAGCTTTCTTGGCTAGTCAAATGGGCAAAGGAAAATGGAGTTCATCTACTTGTAAGCAAAAATCTGTTGATTCTGCACAATCAAAGAAGGATGATAGAGACAAGAAGAAAACAAAAAAGCAAAAATTGTTTTGCAAATACTATAAAGGAAATGATCATGTCATAAAGAGTTGTCCAAAACTGGCTACGAAAGAGGCAAAGAAAAAAAGGGCAAAGCCAAATGGACCGCATCTACTAGTAAGCAGAAATCTGTTGATTCTGCACAATCAAAGAAGGATGACAGAGACAAGAAGAAAACCAAAAAGCAAAAATTGTTTTGCAAATACTATAAAGGAAATGATCATGGCAAGAGTTGTCCAAAACTGGCTACAAAAGGGCAAAGAGGTTGGAATGGTTGTTGCAAAAGCCTTTACACCCAAATCAGAGTTTGCAAATCTTGTGCACAATGACGAATGGGCATTACTATTGTTTGTAGTTATGATGCATCTTCTCATGATTATTGTATGTCTGTAGTAGACTAAGATGTTTGGTACTTTGATAGTGGGGCAACCAAACATATTACCTTGCAACACAATTTCTTCACTCCACTTGAGCATGCCCCTATAGGGAATACTATCGCGTGCACCAACAACTCCTCTTATCCTATCATGGGAGTTGGTAAGATCATTCTGACTACTACTGATGGTAGTTCTTTTACATTCTTAGATGCTTTATTTGTACAAGGGATCAATTCATGATTTGACAAATGGCGACGTCATTATTGCTTCTGGCATTTTATGTCGTGGGTTGGATAAGCTCACAGATTATGAAAATTCTTTGAATGATTTAGCATGTTCCATTTAAGATTCTCAGGCTATGTCAGATGCAAAGTTTTGGCATGCACACTTTGGTCATCTGAATTTTGCTAGTTTGCTATGCCTTCAGAAATCTGAAATGGTGTCCTCTCTATCCAAATTTGAGGCACCTAGTAAACATGTCTGTGAAGGCTATATTTTGGGCAAAATGAAGTGTTCCTCCTTCCCAAAAGATGGTTCAGTACGAGCTACTCAAAAATTATAGCTTGTTCATAATCATGTATGTGGTCCTACGCAAACACCTTCTTTTGTGAACTATCTTTACTTCGTGACTTTCATTCATGATTTTTCTAGGCATGCATGGGTATATCTATTATATATACTCAATACTCCACCCGCACGCAAATGCAAATGATCCATGGTACTCTAAGTTGTACGATACCCATTATGAGAAGAAGCCATTGTGAGATTTTGGACATTTGTGATGAGATCTGCATGAGAATAGCAAAAGTACTAGATGATCTATGTGAGTCTAATCAATACGCTAGGCAAGGCATATACTTTAGTCACACCAGAATTCCGGAGGTATGACAATCTGGTAGTCAACCAATCCAAAATTAGGGTGGAAAAGTCTAGTGACTCAGTTTGGTGGTTCAATCTAGTGGTTTACCCAGCCCAGTAGTTACGTAATTTGGTATGTTTTGAATTACAAATGATCAACATGATTAGTATGATGAAATCACGGTTGTGCACTATAAAGCCCTTCATCTAGGGTCTATCTATATCGCAATTGAAGCTCCATAGTGGGAGCACATGTGTGGAGACTATCATTATTGTAGATACATTACTGTTGACAATTTGAAAATTTGAGTTCTCTATCTCTCTTTATATGTATATTTTAGTTAGTATGTTTTGCTTCTCACTACTCTACCTACTGTTCATATTCCGTTGCATCACTATTCTTGATTATTTCTTACATGGTATTAGAGCTTAAGAGGTTTTGAGTATTGTAGAAGTGAAAAAGGCAGAAGTCATAGAAGTCTTTGAACAACTTAAGAGAGAAGATGTCAACTAGTGTGTCATCATCTACTATTGAGAATCGAGGTGGCTCATGAGTAGGAGTATGTGGAACACAAACTAGAGTAGTAATGATGTTGTTGATGCAAACATTGCCGATATGACCACCAGCCTTCACAGAAGGTAAACTCGATGGTACGAACTACACCTTGTGGAAGTTTAAGATCACTTCTATCCTTGACTCTTATGAGCTACTCGAGATTGTACGTGGGACTGATTGTGAGCCGCAAGAAATACCTCAATCAAATGATCCTCATTGAATGATTCCTCGTGATGCTGATCTTTTGCATGCTTGGAAATGTAGGAATGCAGATGCACTCTATACTCTAGTTACAACTACTTCTGATAGTGTTCCGACTCTTATTCATCACACCATGAAGGCATGTGAAGCATGGAACATATTGAGAAATCAATATGAAACTCAAAATCAGACATGGATTTAGAACTTGGAGAATCATCTAGCAGTAGAGAGGTTTGCTGATGGGGAGATTGGTGAAGTGTTTATTACTCTCATAAAGAATCTATGAGATCAAATGGTAGGAGCAAGAGTACCAAAGTCAAGTGAGGAGCTAGCTCAGTGTTGTCTTTGAATTTTTCCACCAAAGTTTGATGGTTTGGTAAATGCCCTCAATCCCCAGATCAGACCACAAGCACTAACTTTTGAGGAATTCAGTGCCTTACTCATGGAGGAGGAGCTACGGCTCAAGGTGAGGAATGACAGTGGTAAAGGAGAAGTTGAATTCCTAGTAAATGCTAAAGGTGGGAAACCTAATTCTTTGAAAGATGGAGACAAAAAGAAGAACAAGAAGAAGAAGTTCAATGGAAATGTGTGAGAGTTGATCGAGGATGGAGTCGTGGAGAGAGCTATTGTCGAACACACATGAAAATGGAGTAGACTTTTGCACCAAGGCTCTAGGGAGAGAACAACTGTATTGACATCTTCCGAAGTTTGACATTGGACCAAGAATGTAGTTCACCACAAGTGGACATTGAGGGGGGGGGTGTTAGATATACTCAATAATCCATCTGTATCCATAGTACTCTAAGTTGTATGGCCCCCATTATGAGGAGAAGCCATTGTGAGAGTCTGGACATTTGTGATGAGGTCTAAATGAGACTAGCAAAAGTAGTAGATGATCTATATGAGTCTAGTCAGTAGGCTAGGCAGGGCATATACTTTGGTCACATTAGAATTTTGGAGCCACGACAGTGTGGTAGTCAGACAGTCTAGAATTACAGCGGACTAGTCTGATGAGTTAGTTTGACGGTTCAATATGATGGTTTACCTAGTTCAGTACTTATGTAATTTGGTATGTTTTGAATTACAGATGATCCAGATAGTTAAGCCTAGATTAGAGCATCAGGTGAGCCTAGTGATCATGCCTAAATCATTGGATTAGGTGGCAGGGTTACTATGATGAAATCATAGCTGTGTGCACTATGAAGCCCTTCCTTTAGAGTCTATCTATATCGCCATTGAAGCTCCATAGTGGGAGTGCATGGGTGGACAATATCATCATTGTATATACATTACTCTTGACAATTTGAGAATCTGAGTTCTCTATCTCTCTTTCTGTGTATATTTCAGTTAGTGTGTTTTGCTTCTAACTATTCTACCTACCGATCATATTATGTTGCATTACCATTCTTGATTATTTCGTAGAATATCCACGTAAAGCAAAGTCCGAAGTGTTTATGTGATTCAAATAGTTTTTGATTTTGGCTGAAAATCTATCAGCATGTAAAATGGGCACCCTCCGTTCTCATCAAGGGGGGAATATATGTCTTCTGATTTTAATGCATTTTTTGCTGAATGTGGGATAAAACATCAGTGTACAGTGTCATATACAGCTCAACATAATGGAGTTTCTAAAAGGAAGAGTAGGTCACTCATGGAGATGGTGAGGTGTATGGTTAAGATTCAAACTTTACTACATAGGTTCTAAGCTTGAGGCTGTTATGTGTGCAACATATGTACTTAACAGGTATCCCACTAAAGCATTGCAATCTATCACTTCATATGAGGCTTGGAATGGTTGCAAGACATATGTTCCTTACTTACGTGTCTTTGGTTGTTTGGCATACACATTAGTTCCTCAAAAACAATGCAAGAAATTGGACGATAAAGTAGCAAAATGTAGTTTTGTTCGGTACAATTCTGAAAGCAAAGGATATCATCTATATCATCCACAAAATAAACACATTTTGGTTAGCCGTAATATTGTTTTTTGTGGAAGATGCTATTCAGGCATTACTTTCATGTACTAAGGAGACATCAATTAGCTCCAAAGATGCGTATGATACTTTGTTGTCTCTTTTTATAGATGGACAACCAATTTATCAGCCTTTACATGTTTCACATGATAATGCATATCATTCCATTTCTGATGTAGATTTACATGATGCACTTATTGATGAGAGAACTAATATAGAGTAGGCAAAAACTATGCTTAAATGGTTGGTGTGGACTTTGCAAGATAGAAAACTAGATGCATCTATGTCATATGGTACTCATTCAAGCTCTCATAGTGCTTCTTTTGCATCATATTGCTATGCTATGGTTGCCTCTAGTCTTTGTGATGAGAATGAGCTTGTTTTGTTTGATGAAGCACAAAATTTTGAAACTTGGATGGATACTATGCAATCAGAATATGATGTTATTATGAGAAATGGTAGCTAGTATTTATGGGACTTGCCTCCTTGTAAGACGGTCATTGGAACTAAGTGGGTATATAAGCTAAAGTGTAAGCCTGATGGAACAATTGACAGGTATAAATCTAGGCTTGTTGCAAAAGGTTATGCTCAAGAAAGAGGCATTGATTTTGATGAGACATTTGAACCTATATGCCAATTGACTATTGTTCATAGCATCTGTGCACTTGTGGCTCGTCATGGTTGGAACATACGTCATTTGCACATTAAAGTGCATTTTTGAATTGTGACTTGCATGAAGAAGTTTACCATTTTTAGCCTCATGGTTTTGTGCAAAGAGGGTATGAAAACAAAGTGTGCAGGTTGAAAAAGGCACTATATGGATTGAAACAAGCACCATGTGCTATTGGAGTCAGATGTCTATGGAAGCACGCAAACAACACAAGGAAGAAGAAGAATCTTGGAGCAAAACACATAATACTCAAGGTATTACCACTAGAATGTACAAAGATAAGTAACTTGTTAGGGCTATAGGCATATATACAAGCCGGGGTAAAATACCTTCCAGAGAGGACAAAAAAATGACCGGGCAATCCTAGTGTGTTCACACACATCACTACCTAAATATGTCAACAAATCCCCCTTGAGAGTGATGCGATGAACAAGGAGCTGACACTAGTGAAATAATTAGGGGCGAATATTAGCCCAATGGCAAATATTTAGAGAAATCATTAAATTTTTGCTATATTTAGTGAATTGGAAAGTTTAAAAAATAGCCCTATTTTCAACAAACCCTAGTTCTAAGTTTTAGAACTTTCGGATTTTTTGCTATACGCACGAGCTCTCTGTCAGTCTTCAGTTTTGTCAGAATGTGTGTCGACGTCATCTGCTAGGATAATCAGACATTCGCCCGTGGCTACAGGTATGAGAGAGAGAGAGGTGGCGACACTTAGAGGATTCGACAGCAGAGAAGATGGAAGGGAGAGAGAGAGAGAGGGAGAGAGAGAGAGAGAGAGAGAGAGAGAGAGATGGAGAAGGGAAATCGGTTGGTAGTATAGAGATAGAGATAGAGGGAGGGGGAGAGAGAGAGGGAGAGAGAGAGAGAGAGAGAGAGAGAGAGAGAGAGAGAAAAATGAAGAAGGGAAATCGGTTGGCACTGTAGAGATAGAGATAGAGATAGATGGAGGGGAGAGAGAGAGAGAGAGAGAGAGAGAGAGAAATGAAGAAGGGAAATTGGTTGGCACTATAGAGATAGAGATAGATGGAGGAGAGAGAGAGAGAGAGAGGGATTGTCCACATGGCTTTAGGCAGAGCAAAACACAGGAGCATCATGGTGGAGAGAGAGACACACAGAGAGAGAGAGAGAGAAAGAGACTAAGACATGAACATAGACTGCTCTCTATTATAGGTGATGGTCGAAGTTCTGCTGCTCTAGCATCAGATTCTAGTTCTTCCCTTCTACTTTTGTTAGCAAAGAGGAAGAATTGGGTGTAGATAATCAAAGGCAAAAAGAGAGGATGGAAGAGAGAAGAAGAAAGATAGAGATTAGAAGGGAAATGTAGAGAAAGGTCAGGGAGACAGAGAGAGAGAGAGAGAGAAAGAGAATGATGAAAAAGGGAGCTCACTGTAGTAGAAGAAGATGTAGCAAGCGATGGTGGAGGTGAGAGAGATAGAGAATCCATAAAGGGTCGATAGCTATTTCACAACCTGTAGCTCGTTGCTGCTACAGAGAGTAATGGTTGATTGGGAGAGTATGAGAGAGAGAGAGGATGCGAAGAGCTCCACCACATCATGTGTGTCAAAATCTGCCTTCGTCGTCTTAGGTGACTCCTCCTCAGAGGGGGCAGATGATGGATCTATCAGAGAGGAAGAGAGAGAGTAGTGATGGATGCACACAGAGTCAGTTCTTGGCACGGTAAAGAGAAAAGAGGGCACAATCAAAAAGCTGATCGCACACACACGGTAGATTTGGATGTGGAGAGAGAGAGAGAGCAGCCCTTTGAACATTGTACAAGTGAGATGGCATACATGCTTCAGGGAGCTAGTATCATCTCTATTATGGTATTTTTGTTTTTTGATATTCATTTTCCATGAACCTTACAGCTCGGTATGTATCAATGTGCTATACTCCGTTCATGTCACATGAACTTTCATATGTAGGTATAAATTGAGTAGATCACTAAGTTCGCAGGTAGGTCTTAAGTGATCAAACACATGATTACATTATTATGTGATTCTATGCGTGATTGAGTATTCGAGTGTTTGGTTGAGTTATTCCAACACATAATTAAGTAATTAAGGGATACCACATTTTATAAATAATGCATGATAGAATTAAAGTAGACCTAATGACTATGTCTGAATCTACAAATCTTTTGTTTATCACATGCAAGTTTGCAGGTCTAGTGCATGATTCAGCGATGAAATGTGTAGTTCAATATTTGTATTATGACATTCACAGTGATTAAGTTTGCATTGGCATCCATTGCCTGACAAAACTACACATGCATTCGTGAACGCTAGGACATGTAATGAATCTCTTAATATTCGCTTCTTAATCATTTAGGAAAGTACTAACTTTAGGGCCTACGGTCTTTAAAACTACGACTGTCAGAAACATTGGATAGTATTAGATCCACTAGAAGGTGATTTGGAATAATTGTTTATACTATAGCCATGTTGTAGTTCTCGGTTTCTTTCATGTTATTGGTGGAAAGACCGAAATGAGGCGAGAGGCTTGCATGGCTTTGAGATATCACAAGCATGTAGATGCTCATGCCCTTTTGTGAGTGGCGAGAAGAGATCTGTAGAGCCCTTTCCAAGCAAGGTGAAGACCAAGTTTAGGCCTTGAGCAGTATGGGAATGCCAACGTTGGACTAGAGAATGCATGTTGGATGTGATCTGATTGTACACTAAGAGAGAAGTGAGAGTTGGGTTGTTCATGACTGTTGCAAGCCAATGTTTCGAAAACATAGGTGCAGGGTCTATAAGATGAGCATTCATAGTGGCTGGTACATATGGTTGAACATGAAACCATAACAATCATGGAGTCTCTATAATGCGATTCAAGAGAAAGAGAGAATAAGAGTCTGGATTATGGTGCTACCTACACATGGACGTTTGCATGATTACCTTTCTAAAGCGAATAATATTTCTGTATGACTAAGCTTAACATTGAATGCAAGGAACTTCACAGGTGTGTGAGAAAAGTTTTGTATGCCAGTATGCAAGGATTCTATCACCTAAGTTCCCTTGAGTTTCATATGTATTGTATGATTTTGCCTGAAGAAAGAATTCTCACATTGAAATTCAAGCTTGACTAAGTTTTCTTCGCACAAGCTCTGAAGCTCTCAATGTGTTTGCATTTTTCTACATCTTATGCAATGTGGACTTTGACACTTTTCCTATTAAATGATTTGGGGTTGAGTATATCGAATCCGGTTATCATTTCTAAGAAGTGACTAATTGTACATGAGTCTTAGTTATGTGACACACATGTTTGTCGTTGCTTATGATCATGCAAGTATTTTGATGTATGCATGTGTGTGTGTCTCTTTCATATGTGTGTACGCCCATTTCTTTGGGTTTGTGTTGCATGCTTTACGGCCATTTTCAAGAGCTACAATCAATCATGAACATGCTTCCAGCTTCACAGTAGTCAAGACTCGTCACTAACCAAGAGAATGAGTACTAGGGTCTGGACAAATCAGTTATGGATGCACCACAGACACATCAAAGGAAAACTCTTGTCTTCTCTGTTACATTGGCATTACCAATGGGATTTTGGAAGAAGCTAAAGAAAGGGCATCTGAATGGACACCACCTATCAAAGAATGAAGAATATTCAGAGGCTTTGCTTATAGAGAGAGGAGGAGTGAGACGAAATGTTGCAATAATTGATCTAACATCCTAGAATATTGTTTCAACTAAGCTAGAGGAGCCAGTTATTCAGTAAGTTCATTTTTACTATTTAGATGTAACCAAAACCTCTAGTATGTTTGTACTTGGTATTGATTTTTATATCATATATTCATTGTGGTTTTTTTTTTGCAACCTCGAGGATGGGTGTATGACTCTAAAATTGTGATTTTCCATCAAGGTATTGGAATTAAATATATCGTGGAAAGTTTGTATTTTTGAGGTTATACCTCAATTCCTAGTTTATTTCCAATTTTTGTTAAGTATAGCTAGCTTTTGACTTGATATTTGAGTAATTATAGTTGTTCTACTTTATCATTCTTGAGTTACTATAGTCATATTGCTTGCACTATGGTGAAACTATAGTGGGGATACTCAATTCTTGTAATCAAAATTCATTTTCAAGTGTATTCAGATGAATGATTTAATCCAGAAGGCCATGCTACCAAGGATTGATGTCAATATATTCTACCCTTCAAGGCTATTATGGTAGCTGGTATTTAATCCGAAAGGCCATGCTACCAAGGATTGATGTCAATATATTCTACCCTTCAAAGCTATTACGGTGGTTTTATTAATGCCCATGAGAGTTTGTATGATAGACACAAATGCATCTCTTAAAGAAAGAAGATATATTGATAGCTAGGAGAAATGGACCGGCTGCACCTATGTCAAAAATAGACAACTGATAGCTAGGAGAGGGTAATCTAAGAGATAGTCAACTCACTTCATGCCAGATTTTGTTGATATGGAAGGACATGTATTATGGTTAATTTTTATTGCAATCTCTTGTCTGATCATATTCTAATGTTAGGTTGCTAAAATAGCTAAAATGCTCTGCTGTGGACTTCAGGAATGGTTGCATTTCTAGAGTTTTTTTTAGATATGAAGATGGTTGTATTTTCCATATGAGGATTCGTATTTTGCTCATTTATAGAAAGTGCAAAATACTTGCAATACTAAAGAGAGTATATTCAATGGTTGTTTTAGTTCTATTTGGTTTTGCACATTATTTGTAAAGATTTATGGCCCTATAGCATGTGTTATAGTTTTCTAGTTGCACCTCCATCTGGTTTTTCAGTGGTATGGCACTAGATGGTTGTGATGGAGGAGAGACACTTAGGGAAGAGCTTGAGGGTACCAAAAGAAGGAGATACAAGACAAATAAGCTATTCTCCTTTGAAGGAGCATGCAAATACACTTGTTTTGCCAAGTTTTTGTTTATTTCTAATGTTAGAGCTAAGTATATTTGGATACTTAGCTTCTTGGATTTCTTGTATTATTTATCTTTGCTTCATTCTAAAGTGCAAGAATCTTAAATAGCATTTAATGTTTTACATCCTATAACATGATTTGTTTCAACAATTTTTTGACAGATGATGGTTATATCTGTTTTTTAGAAACGTGATGTAGTAATTGTAAACTCTTTAGAAGATTGATATTTAACTATCTTGGATTTAAATGGTAGAAAGAATATGCTATTGATATTTTTTGTTAATGAAGTAGTCTCCTTTAGACCTGTGAGAAATATTATGGCTTGTGGAACTTTCCCAAGATGCCTTTGGTGTTTGTCTATGTGATATATTTGAAGCTTCATGTCCATTGAGTGTCTAGAATTTTATCAATTGGTAGAATGAGGTTAGGATCTAGATGTCCCACATGATCTCACTTCTCCACACATGTGAGAATGAGGTGTGGAATGTGCATGAAAGTGTATGTGAATGTGTGAATGAATTTTGTGTGTATTGTGTATTATGCATGTATGTATGTGTGTTGTGCATATGTGTGTCTATGTAGATATGCACAGTGAAGGTGAAGAAAAGTTTGACCATCAATGGAAGAAGGTAGCAATAGTGAAGAGGATTACAAAGAAATGATAGGAGAGGAATTGATTTAGCATAGCAAATGGTATCAAATACTTGAACATTTCTATGTTTTTAAGGGAGGCTATTACAAAAATTCATGAAAAAATATATATTTCAATTATAACTTATCGATCAAATTCGCCAAATTTTTTATATTTCAAATGGAAATAATTTCCAATATTTGCCAAAATATTTATACTTATAATATGAGATACTTAGGCAAATTCGCCCATCTTTATATACTTTTGACTAAGGGGGTTGGTCTTATTTTTTACCTTGGCTAACATGCATGTATAAGGAAGTGCCAAGCTATGTGGAATCAATCCACAAAAGGAAGTAATCCAAAAGCTTTGCAGAAAGCTTCAAACTTCTCCCTAGTAGAGCCTTCGTGAAAAGGTCTACAATGTTCTCCTATGTAGGCACATATGCCAAATTTTACAATCTTCAAGGCCAAAATGCTTCAATAATGTGTCAATATATTTCATTTGACACAAAGCCATTCCACCATCAATGTGCATAAAATGAATGCCCAAATAATGATGCAGATGCCCCAAATCAGACATCTCAAATGAGGCATGCAAATCAGCCTTAAAATCAGCAATATGCTTCTCATGAGGACCAATGAGCAACATGTCATCAACATACACAACAATGATCAGAAGTATATCATTAGCATGCTTAACATATAAGGTGCTTTTAGCTAGACTGTTCTCAAAACCATGTGAAATCATATAGACATGTATCTTTTCATACCAAGCACGTGGTGCTTGCTTTAAACCATATAATGCCTTCTTTAACATGCACACTTGATTTTCATGCCCTTTCTGCACAAAGCCATGGGGCTGAAAAACATACACTTATTCATGCAAGTCATCATTCAAAAATGATGTTTTAATGTACAACTGATGTACATTCCAACCATGATGAGCTGCAAGTGCACAAATGCTACGAATAGTAGTCATTCAACAAGTAGGAGCAAAGGTCTCAACAAAATCAATGCCTCTTTCTTGAGCATAACCCTTTGCAACAAGCCTAGCCTTATACATTTCAACTGTTCCATTAGGTTTACGCTTCAGATTGTATACCCAATTAATGCCAATGGCCTTCTTGCTAGCAGGCAAGTCACATAAAGAACACGTACCATTTTTCATGATAGCATCATATTTAGATTGCATTGCAACCATCCAATGTTCATAATTTTATACTTCATCTCACGAAACACGTTCAGTCTCATCACAGAGACTAGAGGTAGCCATAGCATAGCAATCTCATGCAAAAGAGGCACTATGAGAGCTTGAACGAGTATGATATGATAGAGGTGCATCTAATTTTCTATCATGCAAAGTCTGCACCAACCATTTTGGCATAGTTTTTGCCTCTTCAATATTAGCTTTCTCATCAACAAGTGCATAATGTAAATTTGCATCAGAAATGGAATGATCTGCATTATCACCTAAAACCTGCAAAGACTGAGAAGTTGCCTCATTAGGATGAGCACTAGATTGTCCACCTATAAAAAGAGGTAGCAAAGTATCATACATGTCTTTGGAGCTAACAAATGTCTCCTTCATACATGAAAGTAAAGGATGAATAGCATCTTCCGCAAAAACAACATCATGGCTAACCAAAATGCCTTTAGTTTGTGGATGATACAGATGATAGCCTTTGCTTTCAAAATTGTACCCAACAAAAATACATTTTAGTGCTTTATCATCCAATTTCTTGCGATGTTGTTCAGGCACTAATGCATATGCCAAACAACCAAAATCACATAGATGAAGCAACAGATGGCTTGCGACCATGCCAAGCCTCGTATGGAGTGATAGAATATAGTGCTTTAGTGGGTCGCTTGTTAAGTACATATGTTGCACACATGATAGCCTCAAGCTAGAAACTATGTGGTAAAGCCTCACTCTTGACCATAGACCTCGCCATCTCCATGAGTGACCTATTCTTTTGTTAAGCAACTCCATTATGTTGATGTGTAAACGACACTGTACACTGATGTTTTATCCCACGTTCAGCTAGAAATGCATTAAATTGAGAAGACATATATTCCCCCCCTCGATCAGAATGGAGGGTGCCCATTTTACATGTTGATAGATTTTCAACCAAAACCAAAAATTGTTTGAAACATATGAACACTTTAGACTTTGCTTTGAGTGGATATACCCATGCATGCCTGGAAAAATCATCAATGAAAGTCATGAAGTAAAGATAGTTTCCAAAAGAAGGTGTCTACATAGGACCACAGACATCACTATGTAAAAGCTATAATTTTTTAGTAGCCCAAATTGAACCATCTTTTGGAAAGGAGGAATGCTACATTTTGCCAAAAATATAGCCTTCAGAAACATGTTTTCCGGGTGCCTCAATTTTGGGCAAAGAGGACACCATTTTAGATTTTTGTAGGTGTAGTAAACTAGCAAAATTCAGATGACCAAAGCTTTGCATGCGAAAGCTTTGCATTTGACATAGCCTAAGAATCATGTATTGCACATGCTAAATCGTTCATAAATTTTTCATAATCTATGAGCTTATACAGCCCACAAGATAAAATGCCGGAAGCAATAATCACGTCGCCATTTGATAGATCATGAACTATACATCTGTCATCAAAAAATTTCACAACCAAACCAATAATTGCTAAGGCCAAAACTGATAATAGATTCTTCTTGATCCCTGGCACAAATAAAGCATTTGACAATGTAAAAGAACTACCATCAATGGAGTTGTTGGCACATATAATATTATTCCTTGTAGGGGCAGGTTTGAGTGAAGAGAAGAAACTATGCTACGAAGTAATATGTTTGGTCGCCCCATTATCCAAGTACTGGCAAACATCTGAGTCTACTACAGACATGCATTGCTCATGAGAAGATGGGTCAAAACTGCAAACAATAGTAAATGCCCATTCTTCATCTTGCACAAGATTAGCAGACTGTGTTTTTGGTGTAGAGGCCTCTGCAAGAACCATTCCAACACCTTTCTTCTTTGCCTCTTTAGCAGATAGTTTTGGATAGCTCTTAATGACATGATCATTTGCTTAACAATATTTGCAAAACAATTTCTGTTTTTTTTATTTCTTCTCATCTTTGTCTTCCTTCTTCAATTGTGCAGAATTAACAGATTTTTGCTTACTAGCAAAAGAGCACCATTTTCCTTTGCCCTTCTGACTAGCTAGGAAAGCTTGATCTGCAAAATGCATAATAGAAATGTTTTGCGTGGATTGATCTTCCTACAACAGAGTAGAAACTAACTCTTCAAATGTTAAGGCATTTGGATTGCCTTTCATCATCAAATGGAGAGTAGAAACAAAACTCTAATATGAGTCAAGAAGACCATTCAGAACAGTCTGCACAAGTGAACTATCTAGAAGGACTTCATCAACATAAATCAATTGTTCCTTCAAATCGTTGATCTTTGTCAAAAAACTGTACATAGAATCACCTTCATTCATGTGCTCACTCTCCAAGTGTTTTTGGAGGTAAGCAACACGAGCCTCATTCCTAGCATGGTACAATGTGGTAACTGTATCCCAAGCATCCTTAGCTGTTCTGCAACAGGGAATGTGAGGAATAATGACACGTTTGATAGACAAAGCTATGAATGCATGTGCCTAAGCATATTTACCATCCCAATGAATTTGCTCTATAGTAGGTGCAATAGGAACTATAGCAAAAGTAGGAATCTGAAGAATATGAGCATCTTCAATGCCATCTACATCAGCTTTAGTACATGTATTTGCAGGTGCAATAGGATGTTTTTCAACACCCTGCATAATGTTCCATAGTCCTTTTGCAACCAATACATGTCGCATCATATAAGCCCACAATGGGTAATTGGTACAGTCCAACTTATCCTCAATAGCCAACATACGCAATGCATCATTGCTTTCAGCCATGGCCACTGAGTAAAATACCTTGATGCAGAAAAATGATTGTATCTAAGAAAGTTGAACAAAACTACCCTAGAGTTCTGCTAAACTTCTAGCAAACTTTGAGATGCTTATTACTGGCAAACCGTTCACACCACAGAGAAAAGTAGTTTTGATCTCCTAACCACCCTAGTATGCTCACCAAATTTTGTGTGAATCTGAGACTATGACCAGAGGCGTGTCGATGACACCCTGGATGAAGCGATGACCTACTATGATACCGAATGTTGGAGTTAGACATCTATGGAAACACACAAACAACACAAGGAAGAAGAAGAAGAAGCTTGGAGCATAAGACACAATACTAAATGTGTTACCACTAGAATGTACAAAGATAAGTAACCCGTTAGGGCTATAGGCATATACACAAGCTAGGGAAAAAAACCTCCTAAAGAGGGAAAAATGCCTTGGTGGTCCTAGTGTGTTCACACACATCACTACCTAAATATATCAACATGTGCTTGGTATGAAAGATACATGCCTACTTGATTGCACATGGTTTTGAGAACAATCCAATTGTATATGTTAAGCATGCAAATGATGTGCTTTTGATCATTGTTGTCTATGTTGATGACATGTTGCTCACTTGTCCTAATGAGAAGCATATTACTGATTTTTAAGTCTCATTTGCATGCCTCATTTAAGATGTTAGATTTGGGGTATTTGCATCATTATTTGGGCATTTACTTTATGCAAATTGATGGTAGACTAGCTTTGTGTCAAACAGAATATATTGACACATTATTGCAGCATTTTGGCGTTGAAGATTGCAAACCTATTGCCACTACTATGGAGAAAGGTTTATGATTGAGTCTTCATGATGTTGGAGATGCATTTGATGTTGCTCTCTATTAGCAGGCTATTGGACACTTGATTCACTTATGCATTACTCTGCCAATTATTCATTTTTCTATCTCACAAATGAGTAGATTTATGCATTACCCAGGTGTCAAGCATTGGTAGGTGGTTAAGTGCATCTTTTTCTACTTGAGTGGTACCTGACTACTTGGATTATTTTATCCCAAGGGGGGATCACTACCGCCAGATCTAGATGCTTTTTCTGACTCTGAGTGGGCTAGTTGCTATGACACTTGTGTGTCCACCTGTGGTTTTCGCTTCATGCTTGGTAGCTCATGCATATCTTGGCTGAGAAAGAAGAAGCCTACTATGGCTACTTCTAGTTGTGAGGCTAAGTATAGGGTAGCTTTCACAACAACTATTGAGTATGTGTGGCTCAGGCACCTTATGGATGATTTGGGTGTTGGTCAATCTTTTTCCATCACCATCTTCACTGACAGTCAGAGCACATTGGTAGCTATGAGGAACCTTGTGTTCCATTCTTGCAATAAGCACATTGAGGTGCACTATCATTATGTCAGGGAGAGGTTCTATGCTAGAGAGATAAGTTTGGCATATGTGCCCACACAAGAGAACATTGCAAACCTTTTCACAAAGGTTCTGCCTAGGGAAAATTTTGAAGCTTTCCGCAAAGCTTTGGTCTCACTTCCTTTTGTGGATTGATTCCATATATCTTGGAACTTCGTTATACATGAGTGCTAGCTCCTTGTTCACCACAACACTCATAGGGGGATTTTTTGGTATATTTAGGTAGTGATGTGTGTGAGCACATTAGGACCACTAGGGCACTTTTTTCCCTCTTTAGAAGGTTCTTTTCCCTCTGCTTGTATATATGTCTATAACCCTAATGGGTCATTTATCTTTGTACATTCTCTTGGTAATGCATTCAGCATTGTGTGTTGTGCTCCAAGCTTCTTCTTCTTCCTTGTGTTCACATGCTTCTGCTGTCGTCGAGATTTTCTCTCCTCTCTCACTCATGAAGGCCTACAGGAGAGACATTCGATGAAGGTAGCCAAAATTCCCTAAGAAGTCCAAGATGCATCAAGGATGACAAAGGGAGTTCACATGCAAACTTTGGAAGAAATCAAGCAAATCTAGGGCATCGGTCAAAGCTAGTCAAATTTTAGAAATTAGGGCGAAAAATTCAATGTCACCAAATCACATGAAAATTCATATACTTGTAAAGCCTATCGAAGGCAATCTATAGCTTGAATTTCACATATAAATGGATTTTCTAGAACATTGATATGCCATGCGCATTTTGTAAAAATGTAATTTTTCCACTTAGACCCTACAAAACCTTGTATGGGAATTTTCATAAGCCATATGGTTTGGCATGTATAAAGATCATATGTGGCTACATATTTGTACAAATTATCAAGGCTATCAAAGCTTCCTAGACACCTTAATGCCACCTATATCATATAAAGAACCAATCCCAGCCATCCATTTGATAAATCGAATGGTTGTAATGAAAAGTAGTTTGATCCTAGGGTTAAGAGTTGATTTCTCTAGATCCAAGGGCCCAAATTCATTCAAAAAACTATAAAACCCCCTCCAAATTCATAGAACATCATTGTTAGGCATCCATAAGGCCCTTGCTAGCACATGGTTTCCTTGAGATGATAACCCTCAGTTGAGTGTGTGAGGATCCAACTTGGGCTAGTAAGAGCATAGTTCTTGGAATCAATTTTAAGTTAGAATTTGAATCTAGGATAGGCTCATAAATCGAATGGTTTCTCTATCTTTGCTCACCCTCAGTGGAGTGTGAGAGTGAGTTAGAGTTGGTTTTATGAGTCTTATACTTCTTTAGATATACATTATGCTCCTAGAAAGATATAGGGTCAATGAAGTGAAACCTATCCTCTTACATGTGACATTTGATTGAACTATCATGGTGGCAGCGTTGTGCGAACTGCCTTTTACCAGTAGAATGCTTAGCTTGATGTATCGCAACACTCATGTGCATATATTTCATTACAATATCTTTTAATTCATGTCTCTTGTCTCTTAGTCTCTTATGTGTTTTTACATGTCTCCTTCTATCTCTTTCTATGTGTGAGAAGGCTCCACAATCTTGCATTGAACAACTGAGGATTATCCATTGAGATTGAGAGAATAAGTTTTTATTTATTCATAAATGATGACCCACATGCATGCACACAATCCACAAACACCTATGCATATGTTTCAATTTTGAAAGTTCATAAGAAGCTCCATTCTTGGACCATTCTTCCTTTTGAAAATCCATTCATGTGTATATTTTTCTTGTGTTCTCATCATGCATACATCTACAAGAACCCATGCATATGAATTAATAATTGAAAGTGTATAAGAAGCTCCATTTTTGGACCATTCTTCCTTTTGAAATCGATTCATGTGTATGGTTTTCTTTTATTCTCATCATTCATGTTCATGGATTTATCTTACATTCATATGTTCCCATTCCCATAATCAAGTCATCACATCTCTCCTATCCATGCCCAAATTCACCTTCACCTTCACATTTTGATCACATAAACCTTCCAACACTCACTAGCTTCATACACTCTGCATGTGCCGTGATCGGACCCGATCCACCTGGATTGCGATCACCTCCACATTGCAAACCTCACACTCCAATCAGAGTCCATGGTGAACTGCATAGGTCCTCCAAAGGAAGCACCAATCCAGTGATGGTTTTGATCCACCTAGAACATACCAACAACCATTAATGCTGATAGCCAAGGAGCCATTTTTCCTAGCCGAACTGCCATTTCCCTTACTATTCCATGAGTCAATGTCATCATTTTCTTCAAGGTCATCAACTCTGATCAATGCCCTAGAAGATTTAGATTTTCTCTTATATGCTTTGTAACCTCATGTATATTATGGTGAGTCCTCTTGTGTTTTTCTCTTTAGTCTAATTGTTGTAGTCTCTTCTTCCTCTATATCCTCCTTGATGATTTGTATTGTTGAAATTGTTGTTATTGTAACCATTGAAGTTATTTGGTCAGCCTCTTATACTTCCATAGCCTCCTCTATTGAAGCCTCTTCCTCTTTGATTTATGGGGTTCTTGAAACAATTCTCAGTTGTATGATTAGTTAGGCCACATATGGCACATGGAGAAGAGCTTTGAAATCTCCCCTTGCTTGTCTACTTCCTCTACCTCTTCCTCTTGTACCTCTACCTCTACCTATAAAATTTGCTTGGGAGGTACTACCTTCAACATCAGATCTTTTGCCTTTGCCTTTGTTATCTTTACTTTTATTCTTATCTGTATATAGGGCAGAGGATTGGTTACCTTTTGAGTTGTCACCATTCATTTATAATCTGCCTTGATTCCATTGATTACTTGTCTCCCTATTTGCTCCTCTTCAATGAATTCTCCAATGCTTCCAAGTTGATCTACTAAGTCCTTCATTTTTGTGACAAAGTCAGTCACACTCTGCTTGGGCATCTTCTTGAGTGCGGTGAATTCCATCCAGAGTTGATTCTTCCTAGCTCTAGTGCTTGATGAGAAGAATGCTTCAAGGGCATTCCATGTCTCTTGTGAGGTCTTGCAGCTTCAGGGCATTCCATGTCTCTTGTGAGGTCTTGGTGAGAAGAATGCTTCAAGGGCATTCCATGTCTCTTGTGGAAATAAAAAATCAAAGACTGAGTTGAGAATATGAGACCTGGCTAGAGCATCCTTTGAGCACCATGTTGTTAGCCTTTCTTGTTCTTCTTGAGTTTGTTGCCCTTTAGTTCTCAGGATTGGCATCATCTCATCTCTAGAAATCTAACCATAGATATTTCTACCTTGAAGATATGCTTCCATTCTAAGTGACCATCCTGAGTAATTACCTCGATCTAATTTTTCAATGGATGAAGGAAATCCATCTCCCATGTTGAGTTGATGTAGCTCTAATACCACTATGAAGAGATGTTTGGATACACTCCAAAGATGAGGTGGTGTTGCAATAATCCTGCTCTACACCTGCCAATGTGACTTTAGAGTACCTTAGTGGACACCTTTAGCTACTCAAATATGCATTTAGACCCACTATGTACCTTGGAGCATCATTGCGATATAGTTGTGTCAAAATAGATAACTTTCAAGATAGAGGAACTTTTGAAAACTTGTTATTTTTGGACTTGAACTTCTTCGAGAAATGCTTAGTTCTCACTCTCTGATAGCAATTGACTCAGGGGCTTTTAGAAATATTTGATTGATTACCATGAGAAATGATATCAACAAGTTAGGGATGCAATCCCGACTTTTGAGAAGGATGACAATATGCAAACATAGGTACCTTGTAGAGGACATATATCAAGATCTAATGATCCAAATGAAGTGAAAATTGTATTTAGCAAGAAGATTGATCATACTACATATCACAAGTCAAAGGACATCAAAGATTAAATACACATCGAGAACGCAATTGATCAAATTCACTAAAATGAAGAGATAGCATCAGACAATAGTAGACAAAGATTAACTTGCACTCATGACTCAAAATGTATATGATAATTAATGTATGATACAAAGGAGATGAATTGTACTTACTCATACATGTGTGAGATAAGTGTAAGCTCAATCATGAGGCTCAACGGCTCATCTTTCTCTGTCATCCCCCACAACTAAGAAACACTCCTATTTATACTCATAAATGAATTTGAATTTTGAAATTTGTCCACATAAAGGTGTTCCTATCCTTTTAATGGTTATTGATTTAATTTCAACCACTAATTTGTTCTGATGCATGACTCATAATGTCATGAGATTCCCTCGATCCTTTTCCTTTTACTTTTATCTCAAGAGTTAAAGTCTATAAATTTTACAAGGGGTGTTCATGCGCACTTTGAGAGTGATCAAACAATGGATATGTGGTAAGTCCTTGCTGTTTGGTTCAAGCATCAAGGCTTTCCAAATGTACCAACACCAAAGAGGGGAAGTGACCCGACAATCCCAAATGTGTTCATGCACATCACTTTCAAAATATATCGATGTGAAGTTCTTTTACTTGGTGGTGGAGCATACAAATGACATATTTTTTCAATAAAGTGAGTCTTTTTTTTTCTTTATTTCTTTTAATGAAGTTTTGAAATTGAGTCTTCCATTATGTAGGTCATTTATTCAATATTTAAATGTTTCATCAATAGCAAAAGAACAGTTCAATTTTTTGAATAGTTGTATAACATTAAAGAGATGACTTTTGTTGTAGAAACACCTATAGAAAAGTACATTAGGGGCTATTGCTCAAGGTATGTTCCCAGAGAATTTAAAAGATATTATCAAAGTGCAAGATGTGCAAGAAATATGTGACAAAGCATGCATGAGTAGAAATGGGTATACTACAATATACAACCTTATGAAGTAGTCCTTACAAAAAGAAGTATTTATAAAAAGAAAATTCCATGCCCATAAAAATTATCTATCATGAAAAGACTTCTAATGAGGATGTGGCTAGACAACATTTATTCATAGAAGACACTATGCCTAGCCTCATTTATTATCCAATCATTCCCAAGAAGCAAGTAACGAGCTTATCTACACAAGGATTTACTTACACTCAGTTAAACAATATATTTATGGAGCTTCAAAAGCTTCAAGAAGCAATGTCTCATTTTTATAGTTCAAAAAGCAAAGATACCCCCACTACATTTTCTATCATGTTGAAGTTTTATTAAATTCAAGTGTTAAATTAAGGTAATGTTTTCCTCATTTTTATTGATTTTAATGTTAAGTTAAGGTGCATACTAAAGCTTGACGAGTGTCAAATTATGAAGGATTGACAATTGGAAAGGTTGAGTGTGATACTAATGAATGAAGTTATGGACCATGTAACGGTGGTATAATTTTAGAATTTACTTCCCATTCGAATTATAGTATCCAATCAAAGAGATATATCTAGTCATTAGGTGCTACAGAAGTTCCCAAAGAAACAAAAAATGTTATTTCATGGATTCTTTGTAGAATCCATTGATTATAGAAATAAATTCTTCTCAGATGCATGGGCAAAATCTTTTTGTAGATGGTATAGATGAATTTGATGTAAAACGGCATTTGGGTGAAGACTTTGAGTGTAAAATGCATGGTAGGTTGTAAACAAGTGCATCTGCTCTTTTCTATTGATGAACATGACTATGAAGCAAGATAAAGCAGATGAGCATGTATTTTATATAGACTTTGGTTGTTCAAATCATGTAGCAGGGAATGTGGCTCTACTATCCCTATCTTTCATGATAGGACTAAGCATATAAAAGTCCATTATCACTTTGTTAGGGAAAATATTGTGAGCAAGAAGATACAACTCTCTTATGTATCCACTCATCTGCAATGTGAAGATATGATGAACAAATCATTAGATGGAAGCAAGCTTAACAAGTTTAAATGCATGATTGGATTGTAGGAGATACCAAAGGATTGAAGACTCAAGCATCTTAGGCTTGCGGGGGAGCTGCTAGTACATTTGGTAAGCCTTGATGCTTGACCCAATAGCAAGGACTTACCACATATCCATTTTTTGATCACTCTCAAAGTGCAGATGAACATCCCTTGTAAAAGTCATAGACTTTAACTCTTGAGATAAAAGTGAAAGGAAAAGAATTAAGGGAATATCATGAAATTAAAATTCATGCATCACAACTGAAAGAACTTGGAGAAGCTTGTCGAAGGTAGAAAAGTGTGTTTCAAAGCGATGAAGTTTGGTCAAGCCAACCGGCACAAGACCAGCCCTTGAGCTTATGGAGACTCAAATAGACCTTATAGGCATGCTATAAGTGCAAAGAAACACACTATGTACTTTGGAGCATCAAGGAGAATGAGTCGATACAAAACAGATAGGTTCGCGGGTCGACTAGCTCAAAAAACTTACTATCTATGGAAGAGACAATGAACTTCAAAGGCCCATAGCGACCAGCGTGATTACAATTAGAAAAAATCCTTTCTTGGGAGTGATACACATAGGGTTGAGTGTATGGAATGCACAAATTATGAGGAATAAGAAAAATATGCTATAGGAATGTGTTGGAAGTGAGGTAGGCCCTTAGGCTCATGTCACAGGTCCATGGCTCCATAGGTCCAGTTATGTACAACATTAATTCCAGCAATCTTCCATATTGACAAAACATGAACATACCACACTTAATCATACAAATTATGAGATAAAGATTGAGAAAGAATAGACAACATGTGTAAGGTGTTACGTAAGCCATGGCTTACTCATAGGATCATATATACCAATGTTCAATGTACAATGTGGGAGCAAAACTCTCAACCACTCTATGTGATGAGAAATAGATGAATGAGTGAATGTACAATGTAACAAACATATTCAGATGTATGGGCAGTAATCTGAATATATATGAGATGTGTGACCTTATAGGTTATAGAAGAGTGAATATGAGTGACTGAAAGAGGAAGGATCAGTGTGAAACTGATAGTCAACAAACCCTCATCTGAACTTAGGCTATGGAAGACCCTAAGTTAGATATGTGTGTGAAAAGATCACATACTTATAAAGTAGCATAGAATGCTAACAAGTTTGCTGTAGGAAATCCTCAAACTCATGTGAACACACCTTCTCAAACACCTCATCCAAATATGCATAAAGCATATACGTACTGTTTCTCTTGTACCTATGCTGAATAGGACTCCTCCTGATATGAACGCTACTGCCTCCATAAAATTCAAGTAGTACATGTGTGCATAAAGAGAATATGTACCTGAATACTTAACATAAGATGTGAATCTTATGTTAACCACCATCCAATGTCTTTGAAGTAGCCCGACATCTTCTTGTAGAAGACAATCTTCAACCTGATATCTTCTTGTAGAAGATAATCTTCAAATACACCATGTAGATGGCCCCATCCAATGTCTTTGAAGTAGCCCGACATCTTCTTGTAGAAGACAATCTTCAACCTAATATCTTCCTGTAGAAGACAATCTTCAAATACGTCATGTAGATGGCCGATCCTCACCATCAAGCTGCTAATGACCAAGTCTTCTTGCCATGAACAAGAGTTAACCTCCTCTCCATGAGCTAGAGTGTGAGCACACCCTTCATCTTCTCCAAGAAGAATCATTAAGAACTCCATAGTTGCTCTTCAACATGCTTCAAGTTAGAACCATGGCTGCCCCATGTGCTAGAAGAAACACCACCTCTATTGAGGTCCAAGCTCCAAGCTTGTGTTGAATACTAGGTGAAGGATCAATACAAGTGAGCCAAGCACTTGTTTATATAGTATTGTGTGTACTCTGAAAAGCTTCTTCAAAAGCCAAAATAAAGCACAACGATCTGCGATTGCTCTTTAGATAAAAAAGCTACAAAATAATCATTCCGCGTCTGTTGCATTTTTGGGAATCACATCGCCTATTATGAAAAGCATGAAATAAAAGTAGAAGATGTTTAAGCGCTGCCGTCGACGGGATTTGATCTCTGGTGGGCAGTATGAGTACGTTATCACTTATCCACGGTGCCCATATGCTTTTCATGTACAAGATTTATTACCAAGCGCTACAGATTCTTTTTACAATCGTCTGTTTGTAGAGTAACCTGTAGAGGAAGTAGAAAAGACTACTACACATGCTCTAAATTGTTGGACCATTGAACCAATAAGGCATTGTTGTTCCAACAATCCCCCCTGCAATGTCATATTGGTACAACCTTGACTGGTTCTGCAACCTATCACAAGCTGCAAATTATCACAAGCTTCAAGCTTGTAATTCTGCACTTCAGAACTTGTTCTTCAAAAGTCTTCTTCAAAACTGAATTTGAATTTTCTTCAAAAATATGAAATTGTTGAATATGAAGCATAATACCTGAGAAAATATGCAAACTAGATATCCAATAGTGTACACATCAAGCAATCCCTTTCAAAAAACTTGAAAACATACACTAGGATCCACATATTTGCATTTACCTTCCAAAGGATTTCTCAACGTACTTCTGCTGTGTCATGTGAATACACTAAGCAAGAACTAAATCCTGGAACCTGTGACTGAAAACTCACAACTTAGTGTATTATGAACATTGCTGGTTCATCTCTGACTTTACTCAAGTCAAATCAACTCAACTCAATTGAAATCAACTGAAATATGAGTCAAAAAATCTATGATGTCATCATGTCTTCATCCTTTAAATCCTTCATACCTCTTTCCTTCAGAACTTGGTATAAACATATATGTGCGCACTTTTGAAATATACCTTTATGAAATATCAAGCTTCTCTTCAAATAGAATTCTGGAACCTTCTCCTGAACAGGAACATCCTAACAGGAACTTTCTCCAAATATTCTTCTTCTTCCTTCTTTTTTCAAAGCTGGAACATAAAGAGAACCTTGACAAAGGAAATATAGGAATACCTGTAGGTATGAATCTGCATTCTTTCACAAATGGCTGAAAATAAGTCTTCATGTTTCATCACCCCCCTGGATGACTTAACACTAATATCCAGTATTCTTCAAATATATCAGACTTTATGAAATGTGGAACGTCTTCCTTCATAAATCTGATGTTCAGTGATCAATACCTGTATCTGAAACGAACTCTTTGAACCCTTTTTATTAGCACTGCAGTTGCTAATAGCTTTCACTGTAAGTCTTCAGCTTTCCAAATTGTAGAATAAGGTTGGCTGATCCTAACATAACAAAACCTTGCTGAAAGCTTTTTAGGATTTATAACCTTTTGTAACATAACAAGTATCTTCTTCTATTCCTCTGCAGCAGAAATCTGATAGAATCTGAATCTTTGAATTACTTCTCCAATGTTAAGAATCTTTACAAACAAAGGATAGACAACTGACTCATAAATACTCAAGATCTTCATGATCATTCAAGATCTATGAACTCTCCTGTGTAGAATCTGCTTTTATCAAACCTTCATGTCTGAATGTTTGATTTGCTACCTGAATGTCTCTAAGTGTCCATGCTTTTCAAAAAGTTGTAAAACTTTTCTTCAAACAAAGCCTTTCCAAGAATCTACAATTCTTACTTGAAACATAAGTGGACAAACTTCTCACCTTGAGAACTCCAAAAGCTGCAAGTCGATACTTCATAACTATCATATTTTACTCGGGTGAAATGTGATAGTAACTGCTTGATTTTCTTTTGGCTAACTCCACTTCTCAATCAAGTGATAGGATATGATGGAACACCTTTTTGTATACAAACATGTATCCAAAAAATCAAGACAATCACTGAAAGTAGATTCTTCAAATGACCTGTACATCAGCAAATCTGAATTTTTTGAAGTTTTCTGAAAATATTGAATATGAGGTAACCTTTTCCAAACATAAAACCTCAACCCAAGTCTTCAACATCTGCTACAAAAAACTCTTTTACCTCAAGAGTTAAATAAAGAAGAAATATACTTCTCTGCAACTTGTCATATACCAAGTATCTCTGTATTGACACTCCAAGAATTCTTTGAGGGAACATATAAGCTGCCCGCTTAAAAGCTTCAACATAACTCATACACATATGAGTGCTTTTGTTTCTCTCAATGCAATTCTTTGTCAAATCTACTAAATCATGACCAAGTGTAATGCAAAACAAGAAACTGCTTCTTCTTTAGACAAGATGTTCTCGTAGACTTGTCTTTGGATGTAGAGGATAAAATAGGAAAAGTATATGGAAAATATATGAGAAAAGGAAGCCTTACTTTTCTTTTGGAAATGATGGACTTTCTTCTTCTGCATCTTTCTTCCACCTGATGATGTCAACATTTTCCAACTTCTCTTCCATACCTTTTGTTCTCTTCATCTTGAAGTAGCAAACACTCTTGACTTCTTCAACTGAACTTTTTCTCTTCCTCTAATGCTAAGAGTAAGAGATAAAACAAACATGGTATATAAATGGAAGTTGAATATAGAAACATGTTTTATCATCTCCTCATATCTCTGAATCAAAATTCTACTTAAAATGTCTGAAATGACTAAATTCACCAATCGTTGTCTGAATGATGAATTACCCTTCTATAGTTACCTTCTCTAGATACATTTGTACCTTGATATTCAACCAACTTGCAACAAAAAATTGGCTGAACATAAAACTCATCCCATCTTTACATTTGTCTTCTTAGATGAACTTTCTTGCCATGAAAGAGATCTCTCAAAAATCTCTAGAAAAACCTCTAGATACCTGTGATTTGATGTTGATCTGATTTCTTCATCTTCTCTAAACCATTGTTTTTCCTTGAATTTGAAGTAGTCTTCTCTTCATCAAGTCTAGGTCTTCAAATAATACTTTTGTAAAGTATTTGCATACTCTTCCAAAAATATTCGGCTGCTAACAGATCATCAACTTCATTCTCCACACTGATAAATACACATGTAACTGAAGTGTCTAATTCTCAAATCTCTACTCATCTAGATTAAGTGTGTATGTCAAATGTCAAATGTTAGAATATGCTTTCAAATCATATGTTGTAAATCTGGAATTTTGGGAACCTGAGATATGAATGAGCCTTAATGCATTTGATGCCAAAGACCTAAAGTTCTGAAACCAAAACCTTAGTGCTCTGATACCAAATGTTGGAAGTGAGGTAGGCCCTTAGGCTCATGTCACAGGTCCATGGTTCCATAGGTCCAGTTATGTACAACATTAATTCCAGCAATCTTCCATATTGACAAAACATGAACAAACCACACTTAATCATACAAATTATGAGATAAAGATTGAGAAAGAATAGACAACATGTGTAAGGTGTTACGTAAGCCATCGCTTACTCATAGTATCATATATACCAATGTTCAATGTACAATGTGGGAGCAAAACTCTCAACCACTCTATGTGATGAGAAATAGATGAATGAGTGAATGTACAATGTAACAAACATATTCAGATGTATGGGCAGTAATCTGAATATATATGAGATGTGTGACCTTATAGGTTATAGAAGAGTGAATATGAGTGATTGAAAGAGGAAGGATCAGTGTGAAACTGATAGTCAACAAACCCTCATCTGAACTTAGGCTATGGAAGACCCTAAGTTAGATATGTGTGTGAAAAGATCACATACTTATAAAGTAGCATAGAATGCTAACAAGTTTGCTGCAGGAAATCCTCAAACTCATGTGAACACACCTTCTCAAACACCTCATCCAAATATGCACAAAGCATATACGTACTGTTTCTCTTGTACCTATGCTAAATAGGACTCCTCCTGATATGAACGCTACTGCCTCCATAAAATTCAAGTAGTACCTGTGTGCATAAAGAGAATATGTACCTGAATACTTAACATAAGATGTGAATCTTATGTTAACCACCATCCAATGTCTTTGAAGTAGCCCGGCATCTTCTTGTAGAAGACAATCTTCAACCTGATATCTTCTTGTAGAAGATAATCTTCAAATACACCATGTAGATGGCCCCATCCAATGTCTTTGAAGTAGCCCGACATCTTCTTGTAGAAGACAATCTTCAACCTAATATCTTCCTGTAGAAGACAATCTTCAAATACATCATGTAGATGGCCGATCCTCACCATCAAGCAGCTAATGACCAAGTCTTCTTGCCATGAACAAGATTTAACCTCGTCTCCATGAGCTAGAGTGTGAGCACACCCTTCACCTTCTCCAAGAAGAATCATTAAGAAGAACTCCATAGCTGCTCTTCAACATGCTTCAAGTTAGCACCATGGTTGCCCCATGTGCTAGAAGAAACACCACCTCCATTGAGGTCCAAGCTCCAAGCTTGTGTTGAATACTAGGTGAAGGATCAATACAAGTGAGCCAAGCACTTGTTTATATAGTATTGTGTGTACTCTCAAAAGCTTCTTCAAAAGCCAAAATAAAGCACAACGATCTGCGATCACTCTTTAGATAAAAAAGCTACGAAATAATCATTCCGCGTCCGTTGCGTTTTTGGGAATCACATCGCCTATTATGAAAAAGCATGAAATAAAAATAGAAGATGTTCAAGCACTGCCGTCGACGGGATTTGATCTCTGGTGGGAAGTTTGAGAACGTTTCCACTTATCCACGACGCCCATATGCTTTTGATGTGCAAGAGCTATTACCAAGAGCTACACATGCTTTTTACCATCGTCTGTTTGTAGAGTAACTTGTAGAGGAAGTAGAAAAGACTACTACACATGCTCTAAATTGTTGGACCATTGAACCAATAAGGCATTGTTTTTCCAACAGAATGAATGCGACATTCACCGGTGGTACTTCCTATTTTTTAGGAATACGTAGAGATTGACCCCGAGGCAGAAAACCTCAAATTTCTCCCAATCTAATGAACCAAATGCTATGCAAAATGGCAGAAAACCTCAAATTGACCCAATCTAATGAACCAAATGGCATAAACTAAACACTTATACCTTTCAAATGAGTCATCTTGCACTCAATTTGGAGCTGTGGAGAGGGAGCAGCAGCCTCTGCAAGATTATTGTTGGCGAAGAAGATGATGCAGAGAATTGAAGGAGCAAGACAATGATGGTCACAAGTGTATGTATATTGCTTCCATGTAATGTACAAGTGATTTCAAGTCTTTATATAGACTCTAGGTGTGTTCCACGACTTTTACAAGTTGAATTTGAATTCAAATGAAGGTGGGAATGGTTGTTGGAGGGAATCAATTCAATTTCCTACAATCTAGGAAAAGTGAAGATCTAGTTTGATCTACTTTTAGGTGATTTGATTTGCTTGATTGAATGCAACTTCAACCACCACAAATTCGTGGGACTTAAGCTCTATATTTCTACCCTTACATGTGTAAAGCTCAAGGCTTTTACAACGATAAATGAACCATCAAAAATCTCTCAAAGAAATACAATAAATGAGCATATGAAAAAGAACTCTCTAACGGATATTCTTTCGACACGATAGCCTTTGATGTAGATCAAATCCACCTCAAGCATAGTGTAAGCTTGATGTTCCAACAGCTCCCCCTCAAGCTAAAGTATGCATGAGCCTTCATTCTTTGATAGGTTGGATACCTGCCATAGCTTTGAATCTACAAAGCTTTATTCCATCAAGTGCCTTCGTCATCATATCTGCTACTTTCTTTTCAGTAGGAACAAAAGAAATGGCGATCTCCTTTGCCATGAGCTTCTCCCTGATGAAGTGGTAATGGACTTCTATGTGCTTGGTTCTCGCATGGAAAATAGGATTTGCCGCTAGATGCATGGAACTTACATTATCTCCAAATATGTGAGGTTTGGAACTCACAAGTCCCAAATCTGTATACAATGCTTTTAACCGTATTGCCTCTTGAGTTGCTATGGTCAAGCCTCTGTACTCTGCTTCAGTTGAAGATAAAGCAACTGTTGGTTGCTTCTTGGAACTCTATGACACTAGCTTTGAACCTGCAAATGCTAAGTAACCAGAAGTACTTTTTCTATCATCCTTAGCTCCTGCCCAATCTGCATTTGAGTAGATTTTGATATCCAAATCTGAAGAGTAAGGATAGAATATACCTTCCTTGATTGTACCTTTGAGATACTTAAGTACTCTCTTAGCCGCATCCATGTGTGGTCTTCTCGGTGAGTGCATGAACTGACTAAGCACTTCGACACTATATGAGATGTCTGCCCTTGTATGAGTAGCATATATCAAGCTACCTACCAAGCTTTGATACTCTTTAATGTCTTCAATTTTCTCACCTTCATAAACACTAAGTTTATGATTCATCTCCAAAGGTGTACCTGCAGGTTTAGTGTTCTCCATTTTGAACTTGAGAAGAAGATCCTGAATGTATCTTCTTTGAGTCAAATACATTCCTTCATCTGTGTATATCACCTGCATACCTAGGAAATATGTGAGCTCACCTAGGTCACTGATTTTGAACTCTGATCCTTTGAATGCCATTTAGATCATCACCTGTCACAATAATATCATCTACATATACACATAGATAGATAACCTCATTGTGATCCCTTTTGATGAATAGAGAAGGATCTGAGCTACTAGCTTTGAACCCTTGATCTTGAAGATATGTAACCAACCTGTAATTCCAAGCTCTAGGAGCTTGTTTCAATCCATACAATGCTTTCTTAAGTCTGCAAACATAAGATGCATGATTAGGGTGTTCAGAACCTGGTGGTTGTGACGTGTATACCTCTTCACTTATCCAACCATTTAAGAATGCATTTTTCACATCAAGTTGGAAGAGTCTCCAATTCCTTGCAATAGCTACACTTATCAATGTCCTGATTGTAGTCATCTTTGCAATTGGTGAGAATGTTTCCTCATAGTCTATACCATGAGTTTGTGAGCATCCTTTGGCAACTAATCTTGCCTTGTACCTTCAAACTGATCCATCAGAATTTCTTTTAACTTTATATACCCATCTGCAACCAATTACCTTTTGATTCGGTGACATTGGATTTAAATCCCAAGTGTCCATATCCTTCAATGCATCTATCTCTTCGTTCATGGCCTTTTCCCAATTAGGGTTTCCCTTTGCCTCTTCATAGGTTGAGGGTTCCTCTGAAATAGAGTCTTTTGCCAAGTAGATTGAATGCTTCGTAACAAATGTGGAATCATATCCATACCTTTCTAGTTGTTTCTTCTCTCTTGCTGATCTTCTAGGTGCTTGTTTGGAGCATTCTCCAACCTCTTGCATCTTTGCTTTGCCTCTTGACTTCCATAGCTTCTAATCCCTTTCTCTTTCATCTTGGTCATCCTCTGTATCACTTCTTGGATCCTGGACCTGTGTATCATGCTTGCTTCCTAATTGATGAGAGTTAGAATCAAGATCATATGGTAGTGTTACCTTTTGTTTGTCTTCATCATACCAAGACCTGTGTTCTTCAAACACAACATCTCTACTTCTAGTGAATTGCTTGGTTGAAGGATTGAAGAACCTGTAACCCATCTGAGTTGAATCATATCCAATAAACACTGCCTTTGTTGCCCTTTCATCTAGCTTACCTCTTATTTGTGATGGTACATGAACATAAGCTAAACAACCAAAAACCTTGCAATGTCCAAGACTACGTTTTCTTCCATGCCATGCTTCATAAGGAGTCATACCTTGAAGTGATTTGGATGGTAGTCAATTGACAAGGTACACAACAGTTGAAATAGCTTCTGCCCATAGATAATGTGGCAACTTCTTCTCTTCAAGCATTGTTCGGGCTGATCCAACCAATGTCTTGTTTCTCCTCTCTGCAATTCCATTTAGTTGAGGAGAGTACCTAGTAGTCACTTCCCTTTTGATACCTTTGTCCTGCAAGAACTCATCAAACTCTTTGGAGAAGTATTCTCCCCCTCCATCAGATCTGAGCTTCTTTAGTGATCTACCTATATGATTCTCCACATGTGCAAGATACTTCTTGAAGCAATCAAACGCTTCATTCTTACTCTTGATAAAGTATAGAACAGTCCATCTACTATGGTCATCAATAAATGAGACATAATACCTTGATCCTGCCAATGAAGGTTCTTGACTTGGTCCCCATACATCTGCATGTACTAAGTCCAATAAGTTGTTGTGGATGTAGCATTTGTGGTTGAATGGTTGTCTTTGTGCCTTCCCAATCTGACATGCATGACACCTGTTGATCATGTGTTTCTTTGATATGTTCGGCAGTCCTAGAACACTTTGATCCCTGCATATATTCTTCAAGTTCTTTCATTCACATGAGCAAGTCTCTTATGCCACACTTCAAGCTCACTTAGGGTTTGAGACCCAAAGTTGAATAGAGCTATGTTCCTAGTTTCTCCTACTTCAAAAGTAAAGAGCCTACCATGCTTCTCACCTCAGGCTATCTTCTTGAAGCCTTGACATGGATCTTCCACAAAAGCTCCATGTTGGGTGAACCTAACTTGCAAGCCTTTTTCAACTATTTGGCCTACACTTATTAAGTTTTTAGTGATAGTGGGTACATAGAGAACCTTACTCAGAATGTTTGTCTTGCCATTGGAAGCTTTGACACTACCAATCTTCTCCACATTGTGCTTTGTGTCATCCCCTGTTTGCACTTCATGTCTATGTTTTGGATTTTCCAAATCAGATAGAAGAGCAATGTTGCCTGCAACATGATTCGAACATCTTAAATCTATGTAGAACAAATGATCATCTTCTTTACCTTCTTTGTGGCTTATATTCATAAGAAGCAATGAGTCTTCATGTGGTTGATCTTCTGAATAATTAATTGTTGTAGTCCTTTCAATTATAGCTTCTATTGTTATTGTTGAAGTTGTGTCCGCCTCTGCCTCTATTGCTGCCATATCCACCTCTTCCACTTCCTTTCTGGGTCTTCCCATTGAACCAGCAATTCTGAGTGGTGTGGTTGGTCTTATTGCATATGACACAAGGTTGAACATTCTGACCTTTGGCTTTGTCTTGCTTTGATCCTTTCTTCTTCCCTTTCCACTTGCTCTTGCTTGCAAAGTTGGCTTGGGAAGTCTCTTCTTCATCTTCTTCCTTCTTCTTGCCTTTTTGCTTCTTATCCTTCTTATCTGCATATAGAGCACTAGTTGAATTACCATGAAAAGAGTTACCTTCCTTTATGCTATTGTTGGCTTCTTGATTGAAGAGTTGTCCAAGAAAGATGTTGAAGTCTGGAGTTTGCACATCCATGATGAGATCATAAGCTGTAGTGAAGGATTGCCATTGCTTATCACTTCGAATGCCGTTGAGAATTTGCCTCATGATGACCTCTTCTTCAATCAGCTCTCCAATGGATGCTAACTGATCCGCAACCTCCTTGACCTTGGTAACAAACTCTGTGATGGTTTGTTTAGGTTTCTTCTTCATTTGGTTGAACTCGTTCCAAAGATGATTCTTTCTTGCTTTGGTACTAGCCAAAAAGAAAGTCTCGAGGGCATCCCAAGTCTCTTGAGATGTCTTGCATCCTCTAATATGTGGTAATAGAAAGTCAGAGATAGAGTTTAGTATGTACGACCTTGCACAAAACATGGTGAGCATACTCGAGGCGATTAGGAGCTCAAAAGGTCTTTGCCTCGTGGCATCAAAATTTTGGTATGAGCTCGTTTGGGCCTCTGAGTGCACTATCACAACATTTATGCAGACAATTTCATCCTTTGTGAAGGATGTATTTTGGGCAAAATGCAACATTCCTCCTTTCCAAAAGATGGTTCAGTTCGGGCTACTCAGAAATTGCACCTTATACATAGTGATGTTTGTGGTCGTATGCAGACACCTTCTTTTGGAAATTATTTTTACTTCATGACTTTCATTGATGATTTTTCCAGGCATGCATGGTTATTTTCATTGAAGGAAAAGTCCAAAGTGTTCATGTGCTTCAAACAGTTTTTGGTTTTGGCTGAAAATCTGTCAGCATGTAAAATGGGCACCCTCTGTTCTGATCGAGGGGGGGAATATATGTCTTCTGATTTTAATGCATTTCTGGCTAAACCTGGGATAAAACATTAGTTTACAGTACCATATACACCTCAACAGAATGGAGTTGTTGAACGAAAGAATGTGTCACTCATGGAGATGGCGAGCTGTATGGTCAAGAGTCAGGCTTTACCACATAGTTTCTGGCTTGAGGCTGTCATGTGTGCATCATATGTACTTAACAGATGTCCCACTAAAGTGCTGCAATCTATCACTCCATATGAAGCTTGGCACGATCGCAAGCCATCTGTTGCTCATTTGCATGTTTTTGGATGTTTGGCATATGCATTAGTGCCTGAACAACATCGTAGAAAATTGACTGATAAAGCAATAAAATGTATTTTTGTTGGGTACAGTTTTGAAAGTAAAGCCTATCGTCTATTACATCCACAGACTAAACACATTTTGGTTAGCCCTGATGTTGTTTTCGTGGAAGATGCTATTCAGCCATTGCTTTCATGTACTAAGGAGACATTTGTTAGCTCCAAAGATATGTATGATACTTTGCTGCCTCTTTTTACAGGTGGATAGTCTAGTGCTAGTCCTAATGAGGCAAGTTCTCAACCTTTGCAGGTTTCATGTGATGATGCAGATCATCCCATTTTTGATGCAGATTTACATGATGCACTTGTTGCTGACATTGAGGAGGCAAAAAACTATGCCAAAATGGTTGGTGCAAACTTTGTGTGACAACAAATTAGATGCACCTCTGTCATATCGTACTCAATCAGGCTCTCATAGTGCCTCTTTTGCATCAGATTGCTATGCTATGGATGCATCTAGTCTCTGTGATGAGAATGAACCTGTTTCATTTGACAAAGTACAAAATTAAAAAAATTGGATGGCTACTATGCAATCTGAATATGATGCTATACTGTAGAACGGTACTTGGTCTTTATGTGACTTGCCTCCTTGCAATAAGGCCATTGGCACTAAGTGGGTTTACAAGCTAAAGCGTAAGCCTGATGGAACAATTGACAGGTATAAGGCTAGGTTTGTTGCAAAGGGTTATGCATAGGAAAGAGGCATTGATTTTGATGAGACCTTTGCACCTACATGCCGTATGACTACTAATCAAAGCATCTGTGCACTTGCAGCCCATCATGGTTGGAATGTACATCAGTTGGACATTAAAATTGCATTTTTGAATGGTGACTTGCATGAAGAAGTGTATGTTTTTCAGCCCCGTAGCTTTGTGCAGAAAGGGCATGAAAACTAGGTGTACAGGTTAAAGAAGGCATTATATGGTTTAGAGCAAGCACCACGTGCTTGGTATGAGAAGATACATGCCTATTTGATTGCACATGTTTTGAGAAGAGTCCAACTGAAAGCACCTTATATGTTAAGTGTGCTACTGATGCACTGCTTCTGATCATTATTGTCTATGTTGATGAATGCTGCTCATTGGTTCTATTGAGAAGCATATTGCTAATTTTAAGGCTGATTCACATGCCTCATTTGAGATGTCTAATTTGGGGCATTTGCATCACTATTTGGGCATTCAGTTTATGCAAGTTGATGGTGGAATGGCTTTGTGTCAAACGAAATATATTGACACATTATTGCATTGTTTTGGCCTTCAAGACTATAAAGCCTATTGCCACTTCTATGGAGACAGGTTTACAATTGAGTCTTCATGATACTAGAGATGCATTTGATGTTGTCCCCTATTAGCAGGCTGTTGGATGCCTGATTTACTTATGCATTACTCAGCCAGATATTCAGTTTGTTGTCTCATAGATGAGCAAGTTTATGCATTTTCCAGGTGCCAAGCATTGGCAGGCGGTTAAGCGCATCTTTCCCTACTTGAGTGGTACTCGGCTACTTGGGTTGTTTTATCCCAAGGGGGGATCAATACCGCCAAATTTGCATGCTTTTTTTTTTTACTCAGACTCGGCTGGTTGCTATGACACTTGTGTGCCCATTAGTGGCTTTTGCTTCATGCTTGGTAGCTCGTGTATATCTTGGTTGAGCAAGAAGCAGCCTACTATGGCCACTTCCAGACATTAAGCTGAGTGAGAGAAGACTTGAAGTGAAGCAAGACAACAAGGTGAAGTACTTGAAAACTACATCAATGGGGAGCATCTAAAGAAGTGCTTACCATCAAAGGAGTAAATCTATATAGGAATTCTAGAGAGGTAACACAATAACGCACCTACTTCTATCATGGCTGATAATTCCAATGCTATTGAGAAGCTTGAGAAGGAAAACTACCAGAATTGGAGGTTTAGGATGCTCAGTTTAATATTAAGCAAGGATCTAGGTGGCATCATTGATGGATTTGATGTCAAGGCAGTACCATTGGATCCTATGGCACCTACCACAATTGAGTTGAAGGCCATGAAAGATTGGGAGATAAAAAACAGAAAGGTAATGTTCATGATCTCACAATTTGTTAATAATACCATGATTGGTCATACTTAGTCAATGGAGATAGCTAATGACATCTAGGATTACTTGGAGAGAATGTTTATAACTAACACCAAAGCTAAGAAGGTGAAGATCAAGATTGAGCTTAACAACCTCAAGAAGTAAGGTAAGCTTCAATATTTAGCTATGTACATAATAGAATATTTCACTTCATCCAATTGAGTGCAATATCTAAAATGTGCACACAATGCTCATATACAAATAGATGTAGTTATGCGTCCAAGATTCTTTCCTTGAATCTTTATCTTCTTGTACTAGACATAAAAGCTTCAACAACATCCCATTACAATGAGTATGAGTGTTGCACACTTCATGTTGAATTATAGGCTCATGGCTTCAATCTTTCATTTGCCTTCTCTAAGTCTTTTTCAAGTGCTATTCTTCATTCTTTGAAACCTAGAATCTATTTGCTCCAATACTAATTCTTTGATACCCAAAGTGGAGAAATTTAATTCCGATATGTGCACTAGAAGTTAGTGAACCTCTTCCAATATCTATCCTATCATACAGTTGCTTACTAAAACCTAATTTTATCACAATTTAAATATCCAATGAATTGCATATTTTGGTCACATGAGGTAGATACTTATAGTTTTTTTCAGCTATAGATCACTCTTATTTACATCCAAATAATTATTCAACTAACATCCTAAATATAGACTATCTATAAATTCAACTTAAGCAAAAAATAGAGGGTTAGAGGAATTGTTACTAGGAACTACTGAAGAGGTCTTTTGAACCAATAATTGGAATATGATAAGTACACAAGATAAGGTCTCCATTAACAAATTAAACACATTAAAGGGATATGTATGTGGAGAGAAATGGCTTCTATAAACTAGATATGTATAAAATAATGTACTATTGGAATACCTATGTGCCTTGTAACATACTACTCGACATGATTCTTATATGCTTTGGTGAGAGAATGTCTAGGATATACTTCTTGGCTATCACCTTCTCATCTTCACAAAATGTCATGTCTAGAAGCCTTCTACATAAGGAGAAATATGCAAGGAATCTTATGTTAGGTCAAAGCATGGGCATGAATAGAAAGGAGGTGTGTCTTGGATATTGCGCATTAGCTTCCCAATAATCTATCTATTATTAAACATTATCAAAAGCAAGATAGAATAGATTTTTGTGCAGCATAATTAATGATGAAAATAGAATATCACTTTTTATCCATGACACTACCTTTTTGGAAAAACTTGCACTCCCTCATGCCATGTTAAAATTGCCCATTTGGAGTGCAGGTAGATGGAAAATCCAAACATGATAGAGCATGAATGGATGAAGTGTCATATCCTTGTGGTAACTCATGCTCATGTTGTGTTTCATCTATGATTATACATGTAATCATCTTGTGATGCTCTAGTCATTTTGTGTAGTATGTAGATACACTATCGCCATGAGAAGAGTCAACACTATTAGCATTACAATCATTTTCTATAATTAATGAGTACAAAGTCCCTATCTTGATTTTCTTCAATTGTAGCATACTTAAATGAGAACACATTTGTAGTGGGTGGTAGTTGCTGACCTAAAATAGCTTGTGGCTTAGGTTGGGTTTGGTAAAGCTATTAGTATTTGTATTGAGGCCTTGGAGCTAGTATTGAGATTGGTAACTATATGTTTGATGATAGGTTTTCCTAACTACTATTTGTTGTGTGGACAATCATGTGCTAAGCGGTTGGTATAATTCCTCTCTATCATGTAGTAATATGCGCCGAGAGAAGATGCTTTCTAGACTTTCATAGGAGATGCATTGGCCATGTGATTAGCTCCAAAACTGTAGCAATGTTTGATTGTGATCACTTTCTAGTTTTGCTTATTTCAAAGATTTTCTCCTAGCTTTTGAGCAACTAATTCAGTTTCTCTACCAATGAAGACGATTTCCAAGTGGTACTAGTAGAGTATTCTAAACCCTTGGAGTTTTGAGCATTCAAAATCTTCTCTTAGGTTGTCTTCAATGTCCATACACATTCTAACACATTGATCTAGGGTGTTTGGCGCTTTCAAGTATACATACGATCTAAGATTTACACTCATGAGGCCATCTAGAAATAAAGACATGTGCTTTGCTTGAGTAGGTAGTTATGAAATCCAATATTTCTCTATATACTATTTAAACCTAAATCCTACTAGCCTCACAATCTCTTGAGGAGTGTGCTTAAAGATATAGATCAAGGATGATGTGTTATGTCTAATTCCACTTTTTGAGAACTCTATGATGAATGCATCCATCAACAGTGAGGTCTCCTGATAGTTACCTCAATTTAGTGGTTGGAACCATGCAAGGGTTGTACCTTTCAAGGTTAACCCAAATGCCTCATAATGCACGAAAAAGTCTTCTACCTACTCTACCCTCATTACTTACTTGAATTCCACCATCTGATCATATGGATCTCCTATGCCATCAAAGTAATTCTTCATGGTCTTCAGTATTTGGGAGGGTCTCAGTGTTCTAGAGTGCTCTCTTTGCCTAGGTAGATTCGTCTTCTCTTTGTGATCTATGTCCTCTTGGTGACTCTCTTTCTAGCCTACTCATTTCCTATTTTGATCTAAATTGCGCACAAAACTTACCCCTAGGGCTTTGCTTGATCTTTTTTTGTCACCGAAAGTGTTAGATGGATTTGCACTCGTCAGTTTTTGAGATGCCAAAGGGTTGTGTGATGAATACCTTTTAGAATGGTCAAAGATGGGTTTATTTCCTATAAAACAAGAATACATACATTCTATCTGAGTCATGAACTAGATAGGTTGCTCTTCTTGGGTTATTTGGGTCCTTAAATTCATATACTAGAAACTCATCCGTAGTGTGACTTTATTTTAGAAACTTGTAGAAAGTTTTCTTGGTAGCCTTATTTGTATATAGCTCTATAGTAGTGTGTCTTGAGGTATCTTGGAGGTAGCAATAATCCTTGTTAGCACAATTTTTCCTCTAGGTTGTACTTGGTCCCTCATCCAAATATCATCCTCAATTGAGCCTTGCATCTTTAAACCTTGAAGAATCATCTTGAAGTCGTCAATCCTATGGGGAAACTAGTAAGCACATACATAGTTCCTTGCTTATCTATGTATGACGGATTCCTGAACTTGGTCATTGGATGATCAAGTTTATAGGGGTGTTCAAGGTTTCTTAGTTGGACCACCAATCTTAATAGTGCAACTCACAGTTTGTACGGATAAATTCCAATTGCATTTTATATGGTCATTCTAGAACTTTTAAGTAGGCTATCCTTGTATTAGTTGTGGGTCTATCCATACTATAGAAGTTGTCTGACTTGCTAGTTTTTTAACTCACATTAGCTTTGATAAATTCCAATTGCATTTTATATGGTCATTCTAGAACTTTTAAGTAGGCTATCCTTGTATTAGTTGTGGGTCTATCCATACTATTGAAGTTGTCTGACTTGCTAATTTTTTCAACTAGGACTTAATAGTGCAACTCACATTAGCTTTGAAAGACCTTAAGCTTTGTCGATTCACCTTTCCTTGATACTTGCTTGATGTCAATTTCAAACTGGCCAATTCTTTCTCTTGAATGGCTCTTTGATTCTCAATCTCTTATTCTTTGTTTAATTGATGTTAGTTGGTTCTTGTCTTTATGTAGCATTCTTAGGAATAACTTGACTACTTCATACTTATTGTTTCTTCATTTTTCCACGTTCTTTCCTCTAGGATCTAGAGGTCAATCTTGAACTTAATGCCCCCTTAAGATATCTTGAACTTTAAAGTTCCTACTCCAAGCCTAAAAATCTAAGCCTAGGCGACATGCTTAGCCTATACTAAACTTTATGTTACATGCTCTGCTAATTGTATCCATAGTAAGGAAGATGTCCCAAACTTGATTCCATATATGAGCACTGCAAGAATGTGAGCTAGGCCTTGATAAACAACCAAAAACCAAATAAACTTTTTGCTTTCAAAAACGTTCCAACTTATTTGTCTATCACCATTGATATACTCTGGTAATGATGTTTGTGAACACACATAGGAATGGGGGGCACTTTTTTCCCTCGTTAGGATATTTTTCCCCTTAGACTGTATGTATGCCTATAACCATACTGGATCACTTATCTTTGTACATTCACTTAGTAATAGATTCTGTATTGTGTTGTGATCCAAGCTCCTTCTTCTTCCTTGTGTAGTTCGTATGCTTTTGGAGATCTCAAACTCCAAGAATTGGTATCATAGCAGGTCTCCACTTCATCTAGGGTGCGGTGGACAACCCTCCCATCATAGTCTCCAAAATTCAAGAAAATTGATGAGCATACTTGATGCGATTAGGAGTTCAAAACAACTTCAATCTATGGCATTAAAAATTTTATATGAGCTTGTTTTGGCATTGGAATGCACCATTTTAGTGACTATGCATGCAATTTTATCCTTTTGTGCCAAACATATATACAAGTTTTGGTTCATCAATACAAACCCCTCAAAGTCTCTACATGTTTAGTAGAGCTTGACAGGGTGTTTCTATTCGACTTTTTGAGATACAATCATTTTTTTGCATCAGGGTATTTAGTCATTGGTCATGGCTCAAACCAATTATGTATTTTCTAGGTTGGTTGTTTAGAATAAATTGGATGTTAATAATTACCCATTGTGGGCATATATGATGTGCCATGTATTGGTAGCAATAGGGCTATGGAATATTGTGCAGGGTGTTGAAAAACATCCTACTACACCTATAAATATAGTTATTTGAAGGTGATGTAGATGGCATTAAAGATGATGATCTTCATATTCTTGTTCATGCCATGGTTCTTGTTGCATCTACTATAGAGCAACTTTGTTGGGATGGAAGAGATGTGCGAGCACGTGCATTGATATCTTTGTTTGTGAAACATTCCATTATCCCTTACATTTACCCCTCCAAGACAACAAACGATCCTTGAAATACACTTACAATTTTATGTCAAGAAAGAAATGAGGCTCCTATTGCTTACCTCCAAAAATGGTTGGAGAGTGAGCATATGAACGAAGGAGAATCTATGAATATCTTTTTGATAAAGATCAAAGATTTGAAGGAGAAATTGATTTTTATAGAATTTTTGTGAGATAGTTCACTTGTGCAAACTATTCTTAATGATCTTCTAGATTTAAATTAGATTTTTTCTAGTACTCTTTGATTGATGATGAAATGAAATTCAAATGCCTTAAAATTGAGGAGTTAGTCTCTATTTTGTTGCAAGAAGTTCAATCCAAAAAGAACACATCAATTATGCATGTTGCAGATGAAGCTTTCTTAGCTACTTAGAAGGGCAAAGGTAAATGCAGCTCATCTACTAGTAAGAAAAAAATTGTTAGTGCTACTCACTCAAAGAAGAAAGAAAAAGATGAGAAGAAAACATAAAAGAAGAAAAAAATTTGCAAAAACTATAAGGGAGATTATCATATCATAAAGAGTTATTCAAAACTGGCTATAAAAGAGGCAAAGAAGAAAGAGGTTGGAATGGTTGTTGTAGAAGTCTCTACACCTAGAACAAAGTATGCTAATCTTGTTCAACATGAAACATGGGCCTTTACTATTGTTTAAAGCTATGCACTATCTTCTAATGAGTAGTGTATTTCTATATATAGTAGACTCAGATGTTTGGTCCTTTCATAGTTGGGCAACCAAACATATTACCTTGCAATGTAGTTTCCTTAGTTCACTTGAGCCTACCCATACAAGAAATATTGTCACATGTGCTAACAACTCCTCTTATCCTATTACAGGAGTTTGTAAGATCATTCTCAATGGTATTGATGGTAGTTCTTTCACATTGTTTGATGCTTAATATGTGACAAGGATGAAGAAAAAACTATTGTCCATTTCAACAATAATCAAGATTCGCTTGTTTGTCAAATTTGTTGATGACAGATGTTAGTGCATGATCTTTCAGATGGTGAAGATATAATTTCCTCTAGCATTTTATGTCATGGATTGTATAAGCTCATAGACTATGCAAAATCTGAGAATGATTCAACATGTGTAATTTAAGATTTGTAGGCTATCTATGGTGCAAAGCTTTGGCATGCATGCTTTGGGCATTTAAATTTTGCTAGTTTACTTCACATATAGAAATCTTAAATGGTGTCCTCTTCGCCCAAACTTGAGGCACTTGTAAACATGTCTATGAAGGTTGTATTTGGGGAAAAAATGTAGCACTCCTCCTTCCCAAAAGATGGTTCAGTTTGAGTTGTTCATAAATTATGGCTTGTTCATAATGATGTTTGTGGTCCTATATAGACACCTTCATTTGGGAACTACCTTTACTTCATGAGTTTTATCAATGGCTTCTATATGCATGGATGGTTTTATCTGTTGAAAGAGGAGTTTGAAGTGTTTATGTGTGTCAAACAATTTCTAGTTATGGTTGAAACTCTATCAACATGTAAATTTGGCACCCTCCATTCTAATCGAGGGGGGGGGATACATTTATTTTTATTTAAATGCATTTTTTGTTGAGCATGGGATAAAAAATCAATGTAAAGTGTTGTGTACACCTCAACAAAATGGATTTGTTTTAAGAAAGAACATGTCTCTCACTGAGATGGCAATGTATATGGTCAACAATCAGCCTTTTACCACATAGCTTTTGGCTTGAGGTTGTTATGTCTGCAACTTATGTACTTAAGAAATGTCCCAAAAAAGCACTACAATCAATCACTCCATATTTCTAGATAAAAAAACTCTCAACATTCTTGGAAAGTAAAGTTTATCAAAGTCAAGTTCACTTCTTGAGGAATCTTAGACTTTTACGAAATCATATGTTTTTCTCTTGTAATCCTTTGTATACTCATTAGTTGATTAAAATATCTTGTACCATAATTATTAGAGCTTTCATTAAAGATGTAAGAGAGGTCAAAACCATGGGTTGTGTGGTTGCGATCATTTCCAAATATTCTCAATCAACTTTAAAGTGATCCCTTACTTTCCTAGATTATGGCAGAAGAGAGTTCATCACATCTAACTCAATCCCACATGGATTAGAGATTCAAACTCAAACTAAAGAGCCATGGGAATTCAGGAGAAATCTTGTAGAAGTGTATATAAACACTCTACACACTTTTAAAGAGAGAGAGATGAGAATTCAAATCAGTGTTATTCATTACTTGTCCATTTTGTTTCTTCTCTTCACCTTCTTCTCCAAAGTTTGCAGACTTGTAGAGACAAGTTCTCACTTTCAGATGTCCAATGCTCATGAGTAAGGAGGCATCGGAATTTTTTATTTTCTAGTTACTATGTTAATGATTTTTGTATCATTTGGTTTCATAAATTGTGAGATACAGATCATTTAGTCTCTCAAGGTCATTCTCTACACACTCCTAAAATATCGAGATGACCACCTGTTGATGTTATGGTTACAATTGAGTAAAGACATGCTTATAAATTGTGTTCCTATGAATAATAGCTACTTTACCCTATAAATAACCATCATCTAAAAGGAATTTAGCCAATTGTAATTAGGCTCAGAGTAGTGAGCATTAGAATTTGCATGATCCAACCAAAATAGCACGTTCTCCTTGTATATGCATATGTGCAATTAATCTATTTTGAACCAATCTTTCCTCAATGATCTTCCAAAGCATACATGGTGTTTTATTTCATCAATTTGAAGATTATGAGGTGTATTAGAGTTTCTAATAGCTAAAGGGAAGGTCCTTTGTTGGTTAGCTAGACCAAACTTCACATCTTCAACCATAAATTTCTACTACTCTTATTTTTTCTAAGTACTTTTAGTGGTATGAGAGCTACATCAAGATGGTTGATGGTTCAACTTCAATGATTTAGAAGCTTGATAGAAACAACTATGCTACTTTGCTAATTAGAGTGGAAGCTTACTTAGAAGTTAGATATCTTTATGGAATTGTAGCAGGTGATGAAGTTATGCCTACTACAAGATCCAAAGGAGGACCTACACAAGCAAAGATTGAGAAGCTTACACTTTGGTGTGCAAGAGATGCTCAAGCGAGGTCTTATATATTAAATTCTATCTTTAATTTCTTTTCTAGCACCAAAGCGAGAAAGAAAAACTTATGGAATGAATTCAACCAAATGAAGAAGACACCAAAGCAAACAATCACAATTTTTGTCACTAAAGACAATGAAATTGCAGGTCATTTAGGTTCAATTGGAGAATTGATTGAAGAAGAACCCATCATAAGTGAGATCCTGAATCGTATTAGGACTGACCCTAAGAAGAGATGATGGACACACTCCAAAGATGTGTCTGGTGCTGCAAAAACCTGCTCTACACCTGCCAAGATAACTTTAGAGATGCTAAGTAGACATCTTGAGCTTGCTAATGATCCATAAATACCTCCTTATTACTTTGGAGGTCCAATCTCAAAGATTCATCAAAACAGATGACTTGACACAAAATAGATGATAAAAAACTTCCTATTTTGGATGGGAAGCACTCTAGAATCTCACTCAGAGCTCACATCCAGATGAAAATTGTCTAGAGATATTTTGCACATCTCTAATTAGATATACAATGAACCTAAAGCAACACGTTTGATGAATTTTAGTGAGCCATACTGAGAGAAATCAATTTAGGAACATTGGGGGTGTCATCCCGACTTTTCAGGAGTTGATTGCAGAAATATGCAGGCGACTTCCAATGTATGTATCTCACAAAATAATAAATAGAAAGATTATATAATCTCTGTCCCTTTTGATTTTGGTCATATCCAATAAAGACACACTTCTTTGCTTTGGGATCCAATTTCCCTCTTACTTGATAAGGAATATGAGCATAGAATAAATATCCAAATATTTTTCAACGATCTAGGTTTGTTCTTCTTCCATTCCATACCTCATAAGGTGTCATACCATATAAAGACTTCGATGGAAGTATATTTACAAGATATGTGGCTGTTGATACAGTCTCTGCCCAAAGATAATTAGGTAGATTCTTTTCATTTAACATCAATCTGACTGCTTCTACTATGGGCGTGTTCCTTCTTTCAGCTACTCCATTAAGTTCAAGTGTGTACCTAGTTGTTACCTCTCTTTTGATGCCTCTTTCTTGAAGGAAAGCATCAAATGCATTTAAGAAGTATTCTCCACCACCATATGATCTGATTCTCTTGAGACATTCTATTTGGTTCTCTACAAGTGCAAGATATCTTTTGAAACAATTGAAAAATTCATCTTTATGCATCATAAAGTGTAGGGTTGTCCACCTACTGCAATCATTAATAAAAGATACATAATGTTTTGAACCTAAAATGGAAGGTTCCTTGCTTGGAACCCACACGTCTGTGTGTATAAGATCTAATAGCTCCTAATGGATATAGCCTTTCCTATTGAAAGGTTGTCTATGAGCTTTGTCAAATTGACAAGCTCCACACTTGTAGATCATATGTTGCTTTGTGATGTTGGTTAATCCAAGTGCACTTTGATCCTTGCATATTTGTTTCAAAGTTCTTTCACCAATATGAGCAAGCCTTTTATGCCATACTTCTAATTTAGAGAGTATTTGAGATCCATAGCTAAACAATGCTATGTTCTTGGTGTTTTCAATTTCAAAAGTGAGTCTTCCTATCTTATCTCCTTTGCTTATCCTTCTAAATCCTTGCTTGGGGTCTTCCACATATGCTTCATGTCTTATGAGTCTAACCTGCAATCCTTTCTCCACAATTTATCTAGCACTTAACAAGTTTTTGGTTATAATAGGTACATAGAATACCTTGCTTAGAAAATTCATATTGCCATCTGATGTCTTGACATACCTATCTTTTCCGTTGAATGCCTTGTATCATCGCCTATCTGCACTTCATGTTTGCTCTTGGGATCTTCTAAGTTAGAGAGCAATGCTACATTTCCTGATACATGATTTGAGCACGTTGACTCAATATAGAAGACATGATCATCATCCTTGCCCTGCTTCAATTATAGGTTCATGAGAAGAAGTGAGTCCTCTTGACTTTGATCCTCAGTGTAATTGTTGTAATCCATCCTTCCTCTATGTCCATTTTGATAGTTTTTATTGTTGTTGTGATAGTTGTTGTTGTTGTATCCTCCATTGTATCTGCCTCTATTTGATTCATAGCCAACTCTATTGAATCCTCTTCCTTTGGAATTCCTTGGGTTTTTATAACATTCTTCAGTAGTTTGATTAGAATAACCACATATATTACAAGCTTGAGATGTTTTGGGTCTCCCCTACCTTGCTTTCCTCCTCTACCTCTTCCTCTAACTCTTCCTCTATCTGTGAAGTTGGATTGGAAAGAGCTACCTCCATCTTCATTCTTCTTGGACTTTGACTAATCCTTAGCTTTAGCTTTATCAGAGTATAAGGCAAAAGATTGATTAACTCTTGAGGATCCACCATTCTTGTTTATCTTTGCTTCATGTGTGAAGAGTTGGCCCATCACAGTATTGAGATCAGGTACTTGCATGTCCATGTACAAATCCATGGCAGTTGTGAAGGATTCCCACTTGTCATCAGCCTTGGTGCCATTGATAATTTCCCTTATGATTTGTTCTTCTTCAATTAATTCTCCAATGCTCCACAACTTATCAGAAATCTCCTTCATCTTGGTGGCATAATCCATCCATAGCTATTTCTTCCTTGCTCTAGTGTTTGCAAGTGCATTCCAGGTATCTCTTGAGGTCTTGCATCCTTTTACATGAGGTAAGAGAAAATCAGAGATTGATTTTAGAATATAGGACCTAGCTAGTACATCTTTTGAACACCAAGTTGTAAGCCTCTTGCTCTTCATGTGATGGTTTCCCTTTCCTTCTCACTATTGGCATGACTTCATCTTTAGATATGTATCCAAATAGGTTTCTTCCTTGAAGGTAAGCCTCCATCCTTAGAGACCAAGCTCGTTAGTTGTTTCTATCTAATTTATCAATGGTAGAAGGAAAACCATCTCCCATGTTGATTCAACTATGCTCTAATACCACTATGAGAAGAGATGGTGGACACACTCCAAAGATGTGCCTGGTGTTGTAAAAATTTGCTCTACACCTGCCAAGATAACTTTAGAGAAAGCTAAGTAGACACCTTGCAATTGCTAATGATCCATAAATATCTCCTTAGTAATTTTTGTTGGACGAAATGGTGGATAATCACAAGAGATGAGATGGTGTAGCTAAAACCTACTTCACACCTGCTATAAGTAATGGATGGAGAGTGTTGTGGGCCTCTTTAGCTAGATAATAAGCATAAATGATCACCTATGTTGCTTGGAAGATGATGCACATATGATAGGATCAAAACAGATAGGTAGGCATATGATCCAATATACAAAACTTGCTATTTTGGTTGAGACACCTACTTAGAGTTTTGCACAATTCCCTAAGTATGGTAGCTATTAATAAAATTCCTTTTGAGGATCTTCAATTAGCTTAAAAAGCTACCATTGATGAGTGGCATCATTCAAAATGATAAAGTACATGCAGAGAATTATGTTTAGCAAGTTGAACATACACCCGGACTTTTACGGGCCTTGACAGTAACAGACCAGTGAGCATAGCTTGATTGATATCTAATGATAGAGTGAAGCTTGATGGAGAATTTTAATCTCCAAAAGAACAAGCTATCCTTGATGTTAGAGCACCTCTATATCAAGAACAACTCAAAACCTCAACCAATTGTGGAAGACCAATGTCAAATTATCAAGACGTTGGCTAACTGTGAAGAAAGTCACTACACAGAAACGTCTACTACACATAACTCACTCATTAACTGATCAAATGTGTAATGTTTCTAATGAAACTTTGTACAAGGTGTTGGCTAAAGGTTGGGCACCTTCTCCAGGTTAAAACATCTCAAAAAATCCAGTAGATCTTGAGATATGATCCAAACAATCTACCTATGTCTGAAACTGTACTTCTCTACAATTGACTTTTACACCTACAACTTCTAATGCATAGTTCTCTTAAATTAGAGCCCGTTTATTCAAATGATTTTATCCATAGGTAGCTTACCTTCCAAATTAAAGAATGAGTTCTCACTTGCTCAAAATTTTACATTGTCGAAGGATAACTAGCCAAAACATTATCATCAAATTTGCACCTATTGCAATCTTCTCTTCTTCACATTCAGACATGTAAATGTTCCTACTCTCAATTCTTTAGTCTGATCACATTTAGAATCTAAAAATTTGTACAAAGGTCAATCTACTATAGACTTAGACTTATACAAAATCATTCACCAAAAGATTAAACACAGAAGGAGCACTGAGCAAAAAATCGGGTGCAATTTTTCTTCTATTAAAAAAACATTACATCTAAATGATGAGAGTTATTCATATCACTTCTAAAGTGTCTAATGACTCTTACAACTTCTAATTCATCATCTCTCATACATCCCCCGACTTTCTACTTTTATATATAGGTATTTTTTTACAAACTCTTGATCATTACAAAATTATAAGCATGTTTAATGTACATGTATATACAAGCCTTCATTGTCTGATCATGCACTATCTTCAAGCTTCATAAATTGATCTTTGCTTTATCCTTTGAATTCAAAACTTTTTTCTAAAACATCAATTGATGGTTTTCATGTAGCAATAGCTCCCCCTCAATCATCAATTGAGGTTTTCTCCATCTTCTTTATACCTGCCATGTCTTTGAATCTCTGTAGCTTTGGTCCATCCAAGCTTTTTGCTAGCATGTCTACAATGTGATCTTTTGTTGAAGTATGTATAAATTCAATCTCCTTATCAATCACCTTCTCTCTCAAGAAGTGATACTGAATCTCAATGTGTTTAGTCCTGGCATGAAATAATAGGGTTAGCAACTAGATACAATGAACTCATATTATCTCCATGAATAGTGGGTGTACTCTGAATGATATCAAAACTCTTCATGAGAGTTTTCAACCATATGACCTCCTTTGCAGCTTCAACCATTCCTTTATACTCTGCTTCTGTAGATGACAAAGCAACTATATGTTGCTTCTTAGAACACCAAGAGATTAGCTTATCTCCCACATAACATAGATACCCATAGGTTGATCTCCTATCATCAGGATTTCCTGCCCACTCTATATCACTATATATCTTGATGTTTGTATCTGATGTGAAACCATAATACAAACCTTCCTTGAGTGTACCCTTAATGTATCTTAACACCCTTTGTTCTCCAACAAGACTTTGATATAGCTTCATGTCCTTGAATTCTTCTCCTCCATGTATACTCAATTTGTGATTCACCTCCATTGGAGTAGGTGCTACCCTACAATCTTCCATTTTAAACTTGATTAACAAGTTCTTCAAATACCTTTCTTGAGTTACATATACTCCATGTTGAGTATATGAAATCTCCATGCCCAAGAAATATGACAAGTCTCCAAAGTCACTAATCTTGCATCCTTTTTCCATTTGCTTCTTTAGACCTTGTATGCCCTTCTCATTTGTACCTGTAAGAATTATGTCATCAACATATATACACATGTAAATGAACCCATCACCACTTGCTTTAACAAGCAAACTACTATCTGCTTTTGACACTTGGAAACCAAGTTCTTTCAAGAACTTCACAAGTCTATAATTCCATGCCCTTGGGGCCTGCCTTAAACCATACAAAGCTCTCTTGAGCTTACATACATAATCTGAACACCTTTTATCTTTGAACCCATCTAGTTGCTCCATGAAAACATCATCTGAAATGTAATCGTTAAGAAAAGCATTCTTCACATCCAATTGACATAGTTTCCAACCTTTACAAGCAACAATGGCTATGAGTGTCCTTATGGTTGTCATCTTTGCCACAAGACTATAGGTTTCATCATAATCTATACCATATGTCTGAGCATACCCTTTCACAAAAAGTCTAGCTTTATACCTAGATACACTTCCATCTGCATACCTCTTTGTCTTGTAGACCCATTTGCATCCAATGATCTTTTGACTATTTTGTTTGGGAACCAAATCCCATGTTTCATTCTCCATTAAAGCATCATACTCTTCTTGCATATGTAGAAGGGTCTTCCTCTACGTTCACCATATAAGCATAATCTTTAGTGATAAAAAATGAAGTATCATAACTATACCTTATAGGTTGCCATTTGTGCCTTAAGGACCTTTTGAGTTCTCCACTTCTTGAATTTTCTGGTTCATCACATTCTGGATCAAACCTTGGCACTTCTTCAGCTTCAACTTGTACATTATTCTCTTCTTCATCAAATATTTGAACCTTTGATTTACCTTTCTTCTTATCCAAAACTTCTTCATCACCTGCATGAATGTTAATTGTACTTGCATACCAAGTACTTTGCTCATCAAATGTAACATCCTTTGACACAAGGAATTGTTTTGTGGATGGACTCCACACCCTATAACCCATTTGCTTATCATCATAACCAATGAACACATACTTTTCAGCTTTAGGTTCCAATTTATGCCTCAACCGTGATGGCACATATGCATAGGCCAAACATCCAAACACTCTGCAATGATCTAAGGTAGGTCTCTTACGCCACCAAGCTTCATATGGTGTCATACAATGCAAACCTTTACATGGTAACCTATTAACCAAGTATGTGGTTGTATTTATAGACTCAACCCACAAATAATTGGGACAATTCTTTTCTTTCATCATTGACCTTGCAAACTCAACAAGAGTTCTATTTCTCCTTTCTGCTACACCATTTTGTTGAGGAGAGTACCTGCAAGTAACTTCCCTTTTTATACCCACATTCCATAAGTAATCACTGAATTCATTAGAGAAATACTCTCCCCCTCCATCTGACCTTAGTCTCTTCAATTTTTGCCCTGTGTTTCTCTCTGCATATACATGATAATGTTTAAATGTATTAAATACCTCTGATTTATCTTTGATCACATATATGGTGATCCACTTGGTAGCATCATCAACATAAATCACATAATATCTTGAACCATTAATGCGAAAGTCGTTTGCTGGTCCCCACACATCTGTGTGTACCAATTCAAGCTTCTCTAAATACATGAAATCATGCTTAGTATATGACTACTTATGAGCCTTAGCTAATTGACATGCCTCACATCTGTATGTCATATGTTGACTTGCAACATTAGGTAAACCAAGCACTGAACCATTGTTAATCATATCCATAATACCTCTTTTATTTAAATGTTCGAGCCTTTTATGCCAAAGATCTAACTCAGAGATCTTATGTCCTCCATAAGTGAACAAGGCATGACCAACATTGCCTTGAATCTTCAATGTGAAGAGCCTTCCTTCTTTCTTCCCTGAAACAATTTGTTTATACGCATCGCTAGGGTCTTCCACAAAAACTCTATCATTAGTGAACCTTACTTCATAACCTTTCTCAACAATTTTCCCTACACTTATCAAATTCTTTGGAATTGTAGGACCATACAAAAATTACTCAGAAGAGTGCTCCCATCCTTAGCCTTCACTGATCCAATTGACTTCACATTATGCTTTGTATTATCACCTATTTGAACTACATGATTAGTTACCTTATTCTCCAAATCAGTCATCAAAGCTATGTTGCCACTCAGGTGATTGCTACACCCTCAATCAATGTAGAAGACTCTTTGATCTTCACTTTGTCTTTCACAAGTTGCATTCATAATCAAGGTTGAATCCTCCTTCTGATCTGAAGCATAATTGTAGTAGGTATTGTTGCAAGATTGACTTTGGAAACCTCTACCTGTATTTCTTACAAAGTAACCTCTACTACCTCTACCTCTAAAACTACCTCTCTGATTTCTATTACCTCTTCCTCTTGAATTAAAATTTTGATTATATCCTCCACCATTCTGATTATTATGCCAACATTCATGAGCTAAATGATTTGTCTTACCATAAATCCAGCAAGCTTTGACTCCATAGCTAGCTTGACTAGTTCTACCTTCTTCTTCATTCAATTGTTGCTTGCCTTTGGTAAATTTCTTCTTGTCCTTTGAATACATTTCTTGACTTGTAGTCTTATCACCATTACCTTTGAAATCTTGCTCAAAAGTTAGCATATGTCCTAGCAACTGATTCAAATTAGGAGTAAAATGATCTAGTGACAATTCAATAGATAAAATGAATGGCTTCCATTTCTCATCTCCTCTCAAACCTGTGAGGACTTGCCTTACCAATTTGTCCTCTTCAGTATCTTCTTCAACTCCTCCTAATGCATCTGCAATATCCTTCATCCTTGTTACATAATCAGAAATGGATTGAGAAGCCTTCTTCTTGAATGTGGTAAACTCTACCCACAAAGATGCCTTCCGTGACTTTGTAGTGTTTTGGAAATGATCTTCCAGAGCATTCCATATATCACTTGTACTTTCAAGTCCTCTAATATGAGGTAGCAAGTAGTCATTGACTCCCATGTAGATTATGCTCCTAGCTTGAGCATCCTTCTTCATCCATGTCTTCAAGTCTAATAGTTCATCCCTAGTTGGAACACTAAGATCTCTAAGTTTTGGTCTTTCTTCTTCACGTGTGATATAACCTATCAGGTCTTTGCTCATGGGATGATCTTCCATCCTCATTGACCAAGCTGGATAGTTTTCTCTATCCAATTTCTCTATCTAAAGAGAATCTTCCATCCTTTCTTCACCTGTGTATTAAATTCTTCAAGCTTTGTGAGAAATAAGTGTACCTTTACTTCGAATGTAGTTCCTTTTGGTCTCCTTGATAGCTTCAGGCCTCCTTCTCTAGCTCTCACTTCAAACTTTCACCTTTTGAATCTTCAAAGGTTGATTTCTGTATAGCTACAGCAGACGGGGTCCTCCTTTCTTCAATTTTGATCATTCCTACTCTGATACCACTGATGGAGAGTGTTAATCTCCAAAAGAACAAGCTATCCTTGATCATAGAGCACTTCTATATCAATAAAAACTCAAAAACTCAACCAATTTTGGAAGACCAATGTCAAATTATCAAGACTTTGGCTAACTATGAAGAAAGTCACTACATAGAAAAGTCTGCTCCACATAACTCACTCATTGACTTATCAAATGTGTAAAGTTTCTAATGAAACTTTGTACAAGTTGTTGGGTAAAGGTTTGCACCTTCTCCAAGTAAAAACATCTCAAAAAAGTCAGTAGATCTTGAGATATAATCCAAACAATCTACCTATGTCTGAAACTATACTTCTCTATAGTCGACTTTTACACCTAGAACTTCTAATGCATAGTTCTCTTTAACTAGAACCCACTTATTCAAATGCTTTTAGCCCTTGGTAGCTTACCTTCAAAATTAAAGAATAAGTGCTCACTTGCTCAAAACTTTACATTGTGGAAGGATAATTGACCAAAACATCATCATCAAATTTGTGTCTGTTGCAGTCTTCTCTTCTTCACATTTACACATGTAAATGTTCTTACTCTCAATTCTCTCAGTCTTATCACAATTAGACTCTAAAATTTGTACAGAGGTCACTCTACTATAGACTTAGAATTTTACAAAAGCATTCACCAAAAGATTAAACATAGTAGGAGCACTGAGTAGAAAATCAGACACAACTTTTCTTCTATTCAAAATAAATTACAATTCAATTCACTTCTAAAGTGTCTAATGACTCTTAAAACTTCTAATTCATCATCTCTCATACATGCCCCAAATTTCTACTTGTATATATACATATTTTGTACAAAATCTTGATCATTACAAAAGTATAAGCATGTTTAATGTACATGTATATACAAGCCTTCATTCCCTGATAATGCACTATTTTCAACCTTCATAAATTGATCTTTTCTTTATCCTTTGGCTTCAAACCTTTTTTCTAAAACATCAATTGATGGTTTTCATGTACCAACAAAGCTTTCGTAAGAAACTTTGTAAGACTAAAGTATATAGTATGTTGAAGATGTCATGCTTTAAATCATGCAAAATGATGCAGTATACAGTGAAAACCAACTTAGACAAGGTCATTATTCTGATAGAGTTTAACATGATATGAGAGAAGGAAGTAATGAACATGTATTGACTAAATCATGTAAAATTACAAAGTCATTGGCAATAAGGCATCGCTCAATGAGTGTGGAATGAGTGAGCTATGAGATGAGCTCCTCTTCTCAATGAAGGTACATGGAAATGATCTTTGAACCTCGAGATGCATGCGGGATTTTCTTCTCATGTTTTATAGCTTTCGGTTGAGCCAAGGATTTGAATTCAAATTCAAATCTTCACCTAAAACTAATCATAAAGTATAGGATTGATTCTCTCTTGACTTCAACTACTAAATGATATGAGATAGTTGGTTCCTAACTCCTAGTGGTTTATTGACCTTTAACAATCGGTAATTAAACTCAAAGTTACAAGAGGTTGTACATATGAAGCTTTCCAAATCATATGCTAATATATCAATCTTATGTGAAGTGATCAAGTGTGTAGGATTGGGCTCAATTGCACCAACAGCTCCCCCTCAAGCCTAATCTGTTTGATCTTCATTGCTTGATCTCTTGTAGCCCAATCATCAATTTGAACCTGTTCATCTTTGCTCCATCCAATGCCTTGGTAAGTAAATCTGCACATTGCAAATGAGTTGATACATAGGATAGTTGAATATCCTTGCTAAGCAATTTCTCCCTTAGATAATGATAGTGCACTTCAATGTGCTTAGTCCTGGTATGGTACACAGGATTAGTAGCCAAATGAAGTGAACTAGTGTTATCTCCAAAGATAATTGGAGTGTAGGAATGTATCTCCAAATCTACATACAATTGGTTAAGCCACATAGCTTCCTGAGTTGCATTAGCCAAACCTCCATATTTTGCTTCTATGGAGGATAAGGCCACAGTTGGTTGCTTCTTGGATGACCATGATATGAGCTTTGAACCTGCAAAAGATAGGTACCCTGAAGTGCTCCTCCTATCATCCGTGGAGCCAGCCCAAATCTGCATCAGATATAATTTTATATCTATGTCAAAAGTGAAGGGATAGAATAACCCCTCATTCATTGTACCCTTTAGGTACTTAAGCACCCTCTTTGCAGCTTCCATGTGTGGCTTCCTTGGTACATGCATCAATTGACTCAATGTACTTACAACATATGCAATATCCACTCTTGTCAAAGTAGCATAATTAAGTCTACCCACAAGTTGTTGATACCTTGTAATATCTTCAAGTAATTCACCTTCATGTGAACTTAGCTTATGATTGATCTCCATAGTAATACCTGCATCTTTAGTGTTCTCCATCTTAAACTTTACCGACATATCATGTATGTACTTCCTTTGTATGATGAATATACCTCAATCTGTATACACAAGTTCGAAGCCAAGGAAATAGGTTAACAACCCTAGATCACTGATTTTGAATTCCTTCATCAATTGAGCCTTGACCTGCTTGATACCATCATAATCATTACCTATTATAATGATATCATCTACATAGACACACAAGTAGATGACCTCTGATTTATTGTTCTTCACAAATAAAGGAGAATCTCCCTTGCTTGCTACAAAGCCTTGATCCTGCAAATAGCTAATAAGTCTATGGTTCCAAGCTCTAGGAGCTTGCTTAAGACCATAAGGTGCTTTTCTAAGCTTGCATACATATCCTGCTTTTTCTTCATCTTCAAAACCTGGTGGTTGTACCATATATACTTTTTTTGATATGCACTCTTGACATCTAACTAATATAAATTCCAATTTTTGGATGCAAGACTTACCAATACCCTGATTGTTGGCATCTGTGCCACAGGTGAAAATGTTTCTTCATAATTTACTTCATGTGTTTGGGCAAATCCCTTTGCCACTATTCTTGCCTTGTACCTGTTTATTGAACCATCTGAGTTCTTTTAAACTTTATATATCCACCTTGAACCAATTAGGGGAACTAGGTCCCAAGTGCAATTTTGCAGAAATGCTTCCACTTCCTTTTGCATGGCTTCTCTCCAATCTTTCTTCTTAGCCTCTTCAAATGAAGAAGGCTCCTCTACCATTGAATCTTTAGTGATGTATGAAGAGTTCTTTGTGACTAATATCCATACCTTATGGGCTTCTTACTTTCTCTTTGTGATCTCCTTAAAGCTTGATTGGAAGACTCAGGTAGGTCCTCTAGTTGCTTTTGTTTGCACTTGCCTCTTGACTTCCAAGCCTTGAAGTCAACATGTTCCTCGTTTTCTGAGTTGATGTCCTCTACTTGGTGTTGGTCTTCTTGAGTTAGGGTTGGAAAATCATTTTCCAAATCATATGGTAATTTGATTTTCCTACAATCATCTTCAAACCAAGAGCTATTCTCATCAAATACTACATCCCTACTAACAATGAATGCCTTGTTAGTGGGATTGTATAGTCTATATCCCTTTTGATTTTGATCATACCCAATGAATATGCATTTCTCATCCTTGGGGTGTTTCCCTCGGATTTGTGATGGCATTCTTCAGTAGTGTGGTTGTTAAGACCACATATGTTGCATCGTGAGTTGTTGTAGGGTCTCCCCCTACCTTGTTTACCTCCTCCGCCCCTACCTCTAGCACTTCTTCCTCTTCCTACATAATTGACTTGAGAGGTACTAGCCTTTTCATCCTGTTTCTTACTTTTACCTTTATCCTTAGCTTTATTCTTATCTGTATAAAGGGTAGAAGATCCGTTACCTCTTGACTTGTCACCATTTCTGTTGAGCTTTGCTTCATGGGTGAAGAGTTGTCGCATCAAGGTGTTGAGATCAGGTATCCATGTAGAGATCCATTGTAGTGGTGAAGGATTCCCACTTCTCATCAGCTTTAATTCCATTGATGATCTACCTCACTATGTGATCTTCCTCTATCTCTTCTCCAATGCTTGCAAGTTGGTCTACATCTTTCATTTTGGTTACATAGTCAGCCACTCCTTGCTTTGATTGCTTCTTGAGAGTTGTGAATTCCATCCACAACTGTCCTAGCTCTTCTGTTGGAGGAGAAGTATGATGAAAGCACTTCCCAAGTCTCTAGGGAGGTTTTACAGTTTTTAACATGTGGTAATAAGAAATCAGAGATTGAGTTGTTGGGATAGATGGATGGATGCTCCAAGAGACTGAGTAGGTACTGCTAAACCTACTTTGTACCAGCCCTCTTCTGCTTCAGAGTTGATAAGTAGACCTTCTTAGCTTTCCGATAACACCAAAAAATGGCCTATGTACTTTGGAAGTGATGTTTGTAATGATTGAACCAAAACAGATAACTTTGAAGTTCACAAACTCAAGAAAACCTTCTATTTTAGTCTTGACACCTGCTGACTGTTTTGCTCAGTGTGTCCAGTACAGTAGAAATTGATAAAATTCCTTCTAGGGGTATTTAATTAGCTTAGTAAGCTACCATTTGCAAGTGGAATGATGTAAAAAGATAAACTATGCTAAGAGAAATCAATTTAGCAAGTTTAGCTATACCCTCGACTTTTTAGGACTGTAGCAAAAATTGACAAGAGTTCACCTCGACACAGATATCTCTGAAATGCTGAATAGAATCACTTCAAACTCTTATAGCATGTAGATGACTTTGAGCTGAATCCAACAAGCTTTGAATCACTTGATTTGGTGGAGAATTGATTGGGATATGCCCTTGACAAGTTGACAGACTGTTGAGTAGACTAACAGAGAACTCAGAGATTAATGATGTAAATGTATCTATTAATTAACACTTGTATACAATCCCATTGGCATGAATAACATTGACTAATGGTGTAGAGAGGTGTAGGCTATGGTATAATCCTCACACACACTCAAACTCAGTAGAATGAGGCTTGGGAATGATATGTCTAACCCGCGACTTTTCAAGTTCATTTTTATATGTGATGAGCAAAGATTTGAATTCAAATTCAAATTTTGGATCCCTATGATCAAGCTCCTAAAAGCTTGGAGATATTCCTTCAATCAAATGAGCTACTTTTCCATGACTCATTGTGGTAGGTGATTACAAAAAGATTCTAAGTCAAATTGACTTTTACAATGAGGTAAAGTGGTAATTAACCACTAGCATATGTTCCTATGCTTCTTCATGTATGTGTAGACTTTAAGGTATCCTTTGAGCCAAATGTGTAGGCTTGCAAATTACACCAACAGCTCCCCCTCAAGCCAAACATTTTGGTTTAAGTCTTTATCTTCAATCTTCAAGTATATCCTGCAATCCAATCATTGATTTGAACCTGCAAAGTTTTGTTCCATCCAGAGCTTTAGTCAACAAATCTGCACATTGCATGTTGGTTGATACATAGGTAAGTTGAATCTCCTTGCTTATCAACTTCTCTCTCACATAATGGTAATGAACCTCTATGTGTTTGGTCCTAGCATGATAGATAGGATTAGCTGCAAGGTGAAGAGAACTTGTATTATCTCCAAAGATAATTGGTGGCCTCGTATATAAGCCCAATTCTGTATACAAAAGCTTAATCCAAATTGCTTCTTGTGTGGCATTAGCTAGTCCTCTATACTCTGCCTCTGTGGAAGACAAAGCAACAATAGGTTGCTTCTTTGAAGACCATGAAATTGGTTTGTCACCTGCAAAAGAGATATATCTAGAAGTGCTCCTCCTATCATCCTTGCATCCTGCCCAATCTGCATCTAAATAAATTTTTATATCAATATCTGAAGTGTAAGGGAAATACAAACCATGGTTCTGTGTACCCTTGAGATACTTCAAGATTCTCTTGGCAGCCTCTAAGTGAGGTATCCTTGGCTTGTGCATAAATTGACTTAGCACACTTACTCCATATGCAATATCAATTCTTGTAAGAGTAGCATAGTTCAAGCTACCCACCATACTCTGATAACCTGTAATGTCCTTGACTTCATCACCTTCATGGGCACTTAGCTTTAGGTTCACCTCCATTGGAGTGCTTGCTACTTTAGCATCTTGCAAGTGAAACTTCTTCAACATATCTTGTACATACTTTTTCTGAGTAATGCATATCCCTGAATTAGTGTAAACTAATTCAAGCCCTAGAAAATACTTCAATAAACCAAGATCATTGATCTTGAACTCCTTCATCATCTGGCTTTTGATATACCTGATTCCATTGACATCATTACCTATAATGATGATGTCATCAACATAAACACAGAGATAGATTACCTCTGAATTACTTCTCTTAATGAACAGAGAAGTGTCAGCCTTGCTCATGACAAAACCTCGGTCTTGGAGGTATGTAGTTAACCTGTAATTCCATGCCCTAGGTGCCTGCTTCAATCCATATAAAGCCTTCTTTAATATGCAAACATAAGTTACCTTCTTAGGGTCCTCATAGCTAGGAGGTTGTGACATATAAACTTCTTCTGAAATCCATCCATTCAAGAAAGCATTCTTGACATCCAATTAGTACATGTTGCAATTCTTTGATGCAGCCACACTTACCAACACTCTGATTGTTGGCATCTTGGCCACAGGAGAAAATGTCTCTTCATTGTCAATGCCTTGGGTTTGTGCAAAACCCTTGGCTACCAATCTGGCTTTGTACCTATTAATTGTTCCATCAAAATTTCTTTTCAACTTATAGATCCATTTGGATCCTATTACCTTCATAGAATCCTTCTTGGGTACTAACTCCCATGTGTCACTCTCCTTAAGAGCATCAATCTCCTCATCCATAGCTTCTTTCCATTCTGATTTGGTTATTGCTTCTTCATATGAACCTGGTTCTTCATTTCTCAAATCTTTGGCAAGATAAACTGAATGTTTAGTAACAAGAGATGTATCATACCCATATCTGATAGGTTTCTTGCTTTCTCTTTGAGATCTTCTGATTGATTGAGTTGATGATTCAGGTATGCCTTCAAGCTTCTTCATCTTCATTTTGCCCTTGGACTTCCATGCTTTGAATTCTTCAAGGTTGATAGTGTCTTCATCATCTGAACTTGAGGCTTCATTTTGAGTGGGTTCCTCCTTTGCAAGTTTTGGAAATTCCTCTTCCAAATCATAGGGTAGTTTGACCTTCCTGCATTCATTCTCATACCAAGAATCATTTTCATCAAAGATCACATCTCTGCTTACCATAAATCCCTTATTGGTAGGATTATAAAACCTGTAACCTTTTTTATTTAAATCATACCCAATGAAAATGCATTTTTCAGCCTTTGGGTCTAGCTTACCTCTTATCTGAGAAGGAATGTGCACATATGCTACACATCCAAATATTTGGCAGTGATCCAATGATGGTCTCTTACCATGCCATGCGTTGCACATATGATAGGATCAAAACAAATAGGTAGGCATACGATCCAATATACAAAAATTGCTATTTTGGTTGAGACACCTACTTAGAGTTTTGCACAATTCCCTAAGTACAGTAGCTATTAATAAAATTCCTTTTGGGGATCTTCAATTAGCTTAACAAGCTACCATTCATGAGTGCAATCATCCAAAATGATAAACTATATGCAGAGAATTATGTTTAGCAAGTTGAACATACACCCTGACTTTTACGGGCCTTGACAGTAACAGACCAGTGAGCAACATTTGATTGATATCTAATGATCGAGTGAAGCTTTACTGATGAAACTTTGTAATACTAAAGTAGACAGTATGCAAAAGATGTCATGCTTTAAATCATGCAATGATGCAGTATAGAGTGAGAACCAGCTCAGACAAAGTCACTATTCTGATAGAGTTTGACAGAGATATGAGAGAAGGAAGTAATGAACATGTATTGACTAAATCATGTAAAATTACAAAGTCATTGGCAATAAGGCATTGCTTAATGAGTGTGGAATGAGTGAGCTATGAGATGAGCTCCTCTTCTCAATGAAGGTACATGGAAATGATCTCTGAACCTCGAGATGCATGCATGCTTTTCTTCTCATGTTTTATAGCTTTTGTTGGAGCCAAGGATTTGAATTGAGATTCAAATCTTCACCTAAAAGTAATAGTAAAGTATAGGATTGATTCTCTCTTGACTTTAACTACCAAATGATACGAGATATATGCTTCCTAACTCCTCTTGGGTTTATTGACCTTTTACAATGGGTAATTAAACTCAAAGTTACAAGAGGTTGTACATATGAAGCTTTCCAAATGATATGCTAATATATCAATCTTATGTGAAGTGATCAAGTTTTTAGGCTTGGGATTAATTGCACCAAAAATTTTGAGGATCAATCTCAAAATGATTCGTCAAAACAGATGATGACACAAAATAGATGATAAAAAACTTGCTACTTTGGGATGGGAGCACTCTAGAATTTCACTCAAAGCTCACTGACTGTTGAGAATTGTCCAAAGATATTTTGCACACCTCTAATTAGATATTGAACCATACTGAGAGAAATCAATTTAGGAACATTTGGGTGTCAACCGAACTTTTCAGGAGTTGAATGCAGAAATACATAGGTGATGTCAAATGTATATATCTCACAACATAATGAACAAAATATGATGAAAATTGATAAGAAGCAAATACACTTATCACATTACTTCTAACAATTAACATCGCATCAAAAGACTAAGTATATAGAGAGGAATCAATGATCAAAGTTGATTGAAAATATGAAAATAGACCTGTAGTAGTAGATGAAGAAAACTCCAATGTGTAGCTTCAAATGTCAATCTGTATTGCACATATTGTACATGGAATGAATGGGAATAAAGCTTGGGAAGGAGAATCTTAATGTGTGCTTCATAAATGACTTGTTGCTTGTTCAAAACTTCCTCCAAATGTAGCTAAACTCTACTCTATTCCATGACTCTTTTTGAGTGTATATATAGATGATTTTGAATTCAAACTTTTGGGGGGATTCCACCTAAATGGTCCTTCAAGCGAGGGTAATCTCATATAATTGATTTCTCTAACTTTAGCTTCTGATTGGTACTTAACAAGGTCACAAGATTCTCTTCTTTAATGTAATTTCTTTTCAAGTAATCACTTTTACAAGAGCTTGTTCTTGTCGCTTCTCTCATTGAGAATATACATAACAAAGTAATGAATGACTAAAAATCAAAGGCAAAATAAAGGACAAAAGAGCCAACCTTGTTCCATATGCAATAAGACCAACCACACCACTCATAATTGTTTGTTCAATGAAAGAACATAGAAAGGAGGAGGTAGAGGTGCATTTGGCAACACAAGAGGCATAGGTGGAAAAAACTACAATAACAACAATAGAAACTACAAAAAAAGGGACTTCAAGAACTACTCAGAGGGCCAATCACATGAAGATTCATTAATCCTAATGAATTTGAGTCATAAAGAAGGTAAAGAGTGAAAGAACTTGGAGAAGCTTGTAGAAGGTAGAAAAGTGCATTTTGAAGCGACAAAGTTTGGTCTAGCCAACCGGCACAAGACCATCCCTTGAGCTTATGGAGACTCAAATAGACCTCATATGCATGTGATAAGTCCAAAGAAATGCACTATGTACTTTGGAGCATCAAGGAGAAGGAGTCCATACAAAACAAATAGGTTCGCACGTCGACTAACTCAAAAAACTTACTATCTATGGAAGAGACAATGAACTTCAAATGCCCATAGCAACTAGCGATTTTATAATTAGAAAAAAAATCCTTTTATGGGAGTGATACACATAGGTTTGAGTGTATATAATGCACAAAATTATAAGGAATAAGAAAAATATGCTATAGAAATGAATCAGACATTCAATGGTGGTACCTCCTATTTTTCAAGAATACGTAGAGATTGACCACGAGACATAAAAACTGAGATTTCTTCCAATCTACTAAACCAAATGCTATGAGATCTTATAGGCATACACTAAAAACTAATACCTTTCCAATGAGCCATCTTCCACCAAATTTGGAGCTCTGTAGAGAGAGCAACAACCTCTACAAGATTATTGTTGATGAAGAAGATGATGCAAAAAATTGAGGGAGCAAGACAATGATGGTCACAAGTGTATGTATACTACATCCATATATTGTACAAGTGATTTGAAGTATTTATTTATATAGACTCTAGGAGTGTTCCACGACTTCTAAAAGTGGATTTTGAATTAAAATGAAGGTGGAAATGGCTGTTGGAGGGAATCAATTCACTTTCCTACAATCTAGGAAAAATGAAGATCAAGTTTGATGTACCTTTAGGTGATTGATTGCTTGATTGATTACAATTCAACCACCACAAATTCATGGTATTTGTGCTCTCTTTTTCTACTTTTACATGTGTAAAGCTCAAGGCTTTTACATCTTTAAATGAACCGTAAAAAATATCTCAAAAAAATACAATAGATGAGCATAGGTAAAAGAACTCTGCAACGGATATTCTTTTGCCATAGTCCAAGCGATAGTTTTTGATGTAGATCAAATCCACCTCAAGCATAGTGTAAGCTTGATGTTCCAACAACTCCCCCTCAAGCTAAAGTATGCTTGAGTCTTCGTTCTTCGATAGGTTGAATACCTGCCATAGCTTTGAATCTACAAAGCTTTATTCCATCAAGTGCCTTTGTCATCATATCTGCTACTTGCTTTTCAGTAGGAACAAATGAAATAGTTTTCCGCTAGATGCATGGAACTTACAATATCTCCAAATATGTGAGGTTTGGAACTTACAAGTCCCAAATTTGTATACAATGCTTTTAAGAATATTGGTTCTTGAGTTGCTATGGTCAAACCTCTGTACTCTACTTTAGTTGAGGATAAAGCAACTGTAGGTTGCTTCTTGGAACTCCATGACACTAGCTTGGAACTTGCAAATGCTAAGTAACCAGAAGTACTTCTTCTATCATCCTTAGCCCTTGCCCAATTTGCATATGAATAGATTTTGATATCCAAATTTGAAGAGTAAGGATATAATATACCTTCGTTGATTGTACCTTTGAGATACTTAAGTACTCTCTTAACCGCATCCATATGTGGTCTTCTCGGTGAGTGCATGAGTTGACTAAGCACTCCTACACTATATGAGATGTCTGCCCTTGTATGAGTAGCATATATCAAGCTACCTACAAAGCTTTGATACTCTTTATTTTCTTCAACTTTCTCACCTTCATAAACACTAAGTTTGTAATTCATCTCCAAAGGTGTACCTACAGGTTTAGTGTTCTCCATTTTCAACTTGAGAAGTAGATCCTGAATGTATCTGAGTCAAATACATTCCTTCATCTATGTATATCACTTGCATACCTAGGAAATATGTGAGCTCACCTAGGTCATTGATTTTGAACTCCTCTTGCATGTGTCTCTTGATCGTTTGAATGCCATTTAGATCATCACCTGTCATAATAATATAATCTACATATACACATAGATAGATAACCTCATTGTGATCCCTTTTGATGAATAGAGAAGGATCTAAGCTATTAGGTTTGAAATCTTGATCTTGAAGATATGTAACCAACCTGTAATTCCAAGCTCTAGGAGCTTCTTTCAATCCATACAATGCTTTCTTAAGTCTAGAAACATAAGATGTATGATTATGGTTTTCAAAACCTAGTGGTTGTGAGATGTATACCTCTTCACTTATCCAACCATTTAAGAATGCATTTTTCACATCAAGTTGGAGGAGTCTCCAATTCCTTGCAGTAGCTACACTTATCAATGACCTAATTGTAGTCATCTTTGCAACTGGTCAGAATGTTTATTCATAGTCTATACCATGAGTTTGTGAGCATCCTTTGGCAATTAATATTGCCTTGTACCTACAAATTGATCCATCTGAATTTCTTTTAACTTTATATACCCATCTGCAACCAATTACCTTTTGATTCGGTGACATTGAAACCAAATTCCAAGTGTCCATCTCCTTCAATGCATCTATTTCTTCTTTCACGGCCTTTTCCCAATTAGGGTTTCCCTTTGCCTCTTCATAGGTTGAGGGTTCCTCTGAAATAGAGTCCTTTGCCAAGTAGATTGAATGCTTCATAACAAATGTGGAATCATATCCATAACTTTCTAATTGTTTCTTCTCTCTTACTGATCTTCTAGGTGCTTGTTGGAGCATTCTCCAACCACTTGCATCTTTGCTTTGCCTCTTGACTTCCATATCTTGTATAAACACTTCATTATTACTCTTGATAAAGTATAGAATAGTCCATCTATTATGGTCATCAAACACTTCATTCTTAGTCTTGATAAAGTATAGAATAGTCCATCTATTATGGTCATCAATAAATGGGACATAATACCTTGATCCTGCCAATGAAGGTTCTTGACTTCGTCCCCATACATTTGTATGTACTAAGTCCAATAAGTTGTTGTGGATGTAGCCTTTGTGGTTGAATGGTTGTCTTTGTGCCTTCCCAATCTGACATGCATCATGCCTGTTAATCATGTGCTGCTTTGATATGTTCGGTAGTTCTAGAACAGTTTGATCCCTGCATATATTGTTCAAGGTTCTTTCATTCACATGAGAAAGTCTCTTATGCCACACTTCAAGATCACTTAGGGTTTGAGACCCAAAAGTGAATAGAGCTATGTTCTTGGTTTCTCCTACTTCAAAAGTAAAGAGCCTACCATGCTTCTCACCTCTAGCTGTCTTCTTGATGCCTTGACATGGATCTTCCACAAAAGCTCCATGTTGGGTGAACCTAACTTGCAAGCCTTTTTCAACTATTTGTCCTACACATTAGGTTTTTAGTGATAGTGGGTACATAGAGAACCTTACTTAGAATGTTTGTCCTACCATTGGAAGCTTTGACAGTACCAATCTTCTCCACATTGTGCTTTGTGTCATCCCCTGATGGCACTTCATGTCTATGCTTTGGACTTTCCAAATCAGATAGAAGAGCAATATTGCCTGCAACATGATTCGAACATCCTGGAGCTATGTAGAACAAACGATCATCTTCTTTACCTTCTTTGTGGCTTAGATTCATGAGAAGCAATGCGTCTTAATATGGTTGATCTTCTGAATAATTGTTGTAGTCCCTTCTATTATAGACTCTATTGTTATTGTTAAAGTTGTGTCCATATCTATCTCTATTGCTGCCATATCCACCTCTTCCACTTCCTTTTCCAAGATAGAAAAATTACGATTTCTCACAATCTACTGAATTAAATGCTATGAAAATTTAGAAGCATAAACTAGACACTAATCTAATATCTTTCCAATGAGCCATCTCTCATGAAATTTGGAGCTCTGGAGAGAGAGAAGCAGCCTCTGCAAGATTACTATTGGCAAAGAAGATGATGTAGAAAATTGAAGGAGCAAGACAATGATGGTCACGAGTGTATGTATATTTCCTCCATATATTGTACAAGTGATTTGAAGTATTTATATAGACTCTAGGAGTGTTCCACAACTTCTACAAATGGATTTTCAATTCAAATGAAGGTGGGAATGGTTGTTGGAGGGAATCAATTCATTTTCCTACAATCTAGGAAAAATGAAGATCTAGTTTGATCTACTTTTAGGTGATTGATTGCTTGATTGATTACAACTCAACCACCACAAATTAGTGGGATTTGTGTTCTATTTTTCTACTTTTACATGTGAAAAGCTCAAGGCTTTTACAAGGGTAAATGAACCATCAAAAATCTCTCACAAAAATACAATAAATGAGCATAGGTAAAAGAACTCTCCAATGGATATTCTTTTGCCTAGGGGCATACAAAGTACTATTTCTACATGTAAATAATTTTTCTTTTGGCCTTTTTAATGCCACTTCCCATACCTAATGGACCATGGGAGCAAATTTTTATGGATTTTACTACTGATCTTCCTATAACTTCATCTCATAATGATATAATTTGGACAATTCTTGATAGTTTTAGTAAACAAGCGCATTTCATTCCTTGTAAAAAGACTCTTTTTGCACCTCAAGCTGCAAAGTTATTTATTAAAATGTATTTTTCCACATCATGGTGTTCCAAAAGTTATTCTTTTAGATTGAGATGTTCATTTTTGTAATCACTTTTCGGTTGCATTATTTCAAAATTTAGGTTCCAAAATAGACTTTAGCTCTGCATTTCATCCTAAAAGTAATGGGCAAAGTCAAGCTACAAATAGTACTATTTTGGATTTATTACATTTTTATTCTTTAGATAATATGAGAAATTGGGATGACAAACTTCCTTTACTATAATTTGCATATAATAACACAATACATACCACTACTTGACGTGCACCGTATGAAATTATTTATGGTAAAAAGCTTCCCACTCCCATATCTATCACTCAAACTGATATACCTATGGTGACTCTTTTGCAGAAGACCATATTTCTACACTTCGTGAGGTTCATGAGCACATTAAAAAGATTCAAGAACATTACATGTGTAATGTTAATAAAAAATGAGTAGCTACACAGTTCAATGAAAACAACCTTGTATGGTAATGCATAATAAAAAGATGTTTAAAAAATATTTCAAAACATTCCTAAGGTTAAACTTGCACCATACTATTATGGAACTTTCCGTATTATTAAAAAATTAACGAGAATACTTTTGGATTAGACATAACTTCTCATTGGAAAATACATAACTCTTTTCATATAAGTTTATTGAAATCCTTCAAAGGAACTTTACCAATCACTCCTATTTTAGACGATCCTCCTTTACTTGAAGAGGATGTTGAAATTTTATTTCCAGAGAAAATACTTGATTATGTTGTTATTACTACGCGCACTAGTAAGAAATATCATAGATATTTAGTTAAATTTAAAAATCACTCAATTGAAGAATCTCAATGGATTCATAAGACATCACTAACTCCACATTATGATTATTTGATTTTTGCATATCATTCAAAATCACATTAAATTCTAGTTTTCCATTTCCATGCATGTGTTTTTTACATGGAACATGCTTATGGTTGTTCAGTGATGGGAGATGTGACTGGCTATCCATGTCTATTTTATTCTTATCAACTGAGGTCACTTGCTTGTCAATTGGGAGGCATGTTATACTTTTTGGAATAATGGAATGTTATATTGATTTTAATGTCTTGAGGTTTTTAATGTGATTTGTGTTTTGATTTAGCACGTGAAGAATCATGAGGGTGTGAATGCATGTGGACTTATTTAGATATTTGTGAAGATAGTTAAAAGATATTACTTAGATATTTTTTGTAAACATAATAGATCAATTAAAAAGAGACATTTTTGTAAAAATATTAGATCGCTTAGAAAGTGACAATTTTGTAAATAAAGCAATTTTTGTAAACGCATGCTTCTCGAAGTGCTGCCCTCATGTATCTTATATTCAAGACATAATGAGAGATACCTATAAATACACATACTCTGATAGAATCATCCATCAAAGTATGTGGGGGGAGATTGTACCCAATCTTTTGTTCACTCTCTTATCTCTCTCTATTTTGTGAGTACTTTTGTGAGATTTTGTTTCTCTACTATATTTGCATACGTGCATCTGCAAGATTTGGTCAATATTATCCTTGGAGAGAAGCTATATTTACTGCACTATATTACATGAATAGACTTCCATCCAAATCTCTTCAAGTTATGACTCTCGATGAAGCTTGGAGTGGTGGAAAACCAAGTCTAGGTCAGTGCAAAGTCTTTGGTTGTTTAGCATATGTTCATGTACCTTTACAAATCAAAGGAAAATCGGATGAAAGGGCAACTAAGGCTATGTCCGTTGGCTACGATTCAATTCAAATGGGCTATAGGTTCTACAATCCAACCACAAAGAAATTTACTGCAACCAGAGATGTTGTATATGAAGAACATAGATCATGATATGAAGAGAATAAATAGAAGGTAAATTTACCCTGTGATATTGATTCATAGCTTCATCCATTAGGTAGCAAGCATGATACACAAGTGCAAGAATCTAGAAGTGAATCGAAAGATGAACGAGATGAGAAGGGGAAAGACTACAAGATCTAGAAATCAAGAGGAAAAGCCAAATGCAAGAATGTGGAGAATGCCCCAAACACACTCCTACAAGTTCAACAACGAAAAGAAGGCAACTTGAAAGGTATGTTTATGACTCTACTTTTGTAACCAAATATTGCATCTCTTAGGCCAAAGCCTCTGTTTTAGAGAAACCATCAACTTATGAAGAATCCAAAGGTAACCCGAATTAGAAGAAGGCCATGAAAAAGAAATGGACACATGGGAGTTAGTTCCAATTCAAACCAATCAAAAGGTAATAGGTAGAAGATGGCTCTACAAATTGGAAAGAAATTTAGCTGGATCGATTTGCAGGTACAAAGCTAGGTTGGTTGTTAAAGGATGTGCTCAAACTTAGGGCATGAACTATGAAGAAACTTTCTCACCACTTTCCAAATTGACAACCATGAGGACCTTGCTTTGTGTTGTAGCTGCAAGGGTTCAAAACAAGCAATGTAGATCCTTCTTTGTTCATCAAGAAGGTTCATAATGAAGTTATCTATTTATGTGTGTATGTAGATGACATAATTATGATAGGTGATGATATGACTTGAATAGAAAGGATCAAAAGTTGTATGCAAGAATTCAAGATTAGTGAACTTGCAGAACTCACATTCTTCTTAGGTATGCAAGTCATCTATACAGATCAAGGAATGTACTTGACTCAAAGAAGGTATATTCAGGATTTACTTCTTAAATTCAAGATGGATAATGCAAAGCCCACAGGAACACCTATGGAGATGAATCATAAACTTAGTGTTTGTGAAGGTGAACAGATTGAAGATATAAAAGAGTATCAAAGTCTTATAGGTAGTCGAACCTATGCTATACATTCAAGGGCAAACATCTCATATAGTGTAGGAGTGCTAAGTTAGTTCATGCACTCTCCAAGAAAGCCACACATAGATGCAGCAAAGAGAGTCCTCAAGTATCTCAAAGACATTATTAATCAAGGTATATCCTACTCCTAGATAGATAGATATATAGATAGATAGATAGATAGATAGATAGATAGATAGATAGATAGATAGATAGATAGATAGATAGATAGATAGATAGATAGATAGATAGATAGATAGATAGATAGATAGATAGATAGATACATAGATAGATAGATACATACATTAGGGGAAAAAATGAACCTTGCATGGGCCTTTTAGATTAAGGAGTGATTACTGATTGACCAATCAGAAGAGGGTGGTGGTCACAGTCTATACTCTATAAAATAATAGGCTAAAGGGGAGAGAGGGTACACGTTTCCCTCCTATTTAATGAGTTGCCTTTAGAGAGAGAAGGAATCTTGTAACTAGACTAGACCCAAAAATTCAAATTTTTAAAAAAGTTTAAAAGCTCATCATAACACCTCACAATGGACTCTCCATTACTTTTTAGGGTCAAAAGTGCTCTTTTTTACCAAAAATTCAAAATCCGTGCATGATTTGAGCTGGAAAAAATGCGTTTTTTTAAAATACTAAGAAAAGAGGTATTTCCCTCCTGAACCTCATATTTTCATACTAGATCCCAAAGGGACATATTTTTTCCACTAGTTTCTTTCTATAGCACACTATTACATCTCTTGTTTGTGTATTCCAAGCTATCAACATCTCCCATAATGAACTATTGTGGTAGATTGAAGACCTTGAACTTCAATGGCAACCTCTAAAGGCTATAGGCAACCAAAACATGAAGTTCTCACATTAAGATGTCACAATATCAAAGCTACAGATGGACAATAATGCCACATGAGTACTCCAAAGGTGCATGGGTGTACATGCAACCCTCTAGATATGGTCCTCATCAAGTTAGACATCTTGGAAACTTGGATATTCATTATGGCCACAAAGACAATGGGATGGTTGCTATTGCGTAACATGTCTTCAAATGGCAACTATGACACTTGAAAACTCTACTAGAATGAGT